>BQNB010119651.1:0-20776 GCA_026074375.1 Tanacetum coccineum
ATTATGATTGTTGTATCCATGAAGTAATACTCCATATTAGCTTCCGCTGCTATATTGTAAAAATAGGGGTGTTACAGTCCTCCCTTTTTGTATTATATCTACCCATAAACAACACACACTTTGCATGATTAAAATAACAAACCAAAACATTTTCTCTCTTCTCTTTGGTGTAACCGGACGAACACAAGACACACGAAACATATCATTTTCATTTTTTTATCAAGATCAAGGGTTAAGAGATATTCAAGGGTTGATTCTTTTATCGTCTCGGGTAATCAAATCAACGTTTGGGTTGTTTTCTCGTGTCATACTTTTATAGTTATTATGATGATCTTAAGCTAGTTGTACAATGCGTTTGCCTTAAAATCAAAGGCTAAAATCAAAACAAGAACAAATAGAGGTGCGTTTGGTTGTGACGTGAATGAAAGGGAAGAACAAGGGTTGGTCATCTTAATATCATGGTTGTTGTGGTAAAATATCTTGTGTTGTCTAGAGCTTACTGATGCTTATTTGGGAGTCTAGCTTATTAATAAGCTTAGTTAGGGCTTATTGTGTTTTGGGTTTGGTTGTTTCCCTCGACCCAACCGGCAGATCAAAAGAGAAAGAGGTCATGGATTCGGCCCATGACTTATTTGAGATTTATTGTGGCTTATTTGGTAGCTTATGTAATAGCGGGCTTATTTTCGTAACTTAAATTGTGGTTTTGGGCTTTTGTGGGTTTCGGCCCAACAAGAAAAAAGGAAAAGATCTAGGGCTGGGCCCATTTTGGTTTTCGTTGGCTTATTGTGAGCTTATTAAATCTTATTTATTTATTTATTGAGTCTTGGAAAGAGCTTATTAGCTTATATTATCTTTTATTTTTGGTTTTGAGCTTAAAAGATTGTTATTTTGGTCTTAGTGGGCCTAACGAAGGACTCGGCCCAATAAGGGATTCATGGGTTTGCTTGTTATGAAACTGGCTTATTTCGTGTGCTTATTTCGTCATTTAATTGGTAACTTATTTGGTTTTGAACTTATAATCTAAATCGGATTATTTCTAGTTTATTTTGAGACTTTTAAGCTTGTTGGGTTTCCGACCCAATAAGAGTAATAGGTTTCGGCTTATTAAAGCGTATTTGACCCCAGCTATTATTATCGGATATTTCTAACTTGTTTGGAGTTTATTTAAAGAACTAAAAAGGTTTTGAAATGAACGGATATATTTTTGAATTTATTTGAGAACTTTTGAGCTTATTGGACCCGCGACCCAATAAGAGTATTTAGCCATAGCTTATTTTTCGTGACTTAATTTTTTAGACTTGAGATCCTTGTATTTTTGTATAGCTTATTAATTTAATTTGGGGTTGAAGGCTTGTTTTGGACTTTGGGGGTCACGACTCAATAAGCTAAGATAAACTACGGCTTATCTTGAGCTTATTTGATCCCGACTTATTCCCTTGAACTATATTTTAGCTTATTGGCAACTTATTTAAGTGAACTAAAGAGAACTTATTTTACGATTAAGTATCGGAGAACTATTTTGGACCTATTTGGAAACTTTAAAAGATACTAGTGGACTTATTGGGTCGACAAGCCCAATAAGGTATCTATACTATATTGTCAATATTATTGGGCTAACTAAGAAACTTTAATGTACCGTAAGGCCCAATGATATAATGGACTAGAACGACACTTTAATTTTGGGTTAACTATTAGATTTGTAGGATGAGCTTGTACTCGGGTGAAATACAACGGTTTGGATAATTAATGGAAATATCGTTTTAACGGGTCGTCGTGAGAAATATAAACTTGGTGTTTTGTTGAGAAATTATTGAAAGTGGAAAGCGATTTAAATTAAGGTTTGGATCCTTGGGGAAACTTTTACAAACAAACGGATCATGTCAAAATTTTATAAAACTTTTGTCACACTTAGAAAATATCTTAGAAAAAGCCTATTTTCGTGTTGATCCGACAAAAGGACATTGGATTTTATTAATCGTTAAGTGTCAAGGTTAGAAACGAATGAACTTGAACATACTAAATAGGAAAGATTTCATACTTACCCTTTTAGTCCGATAAGAAGACGAATTAATAAAATATTATTATTTTATTATAAATTCCCCTTATTTCTTATTCATCGTGGAACTATTTATCCTTATTTTTTGATCTTTAGATTTTTAATCACTTCTCGTCGAATTCTCCTCAGATCTTTTTGAACTTCTATCTCATCTTAGCTCGTTGACTCTATTCTTGATCTTACGTATTAATGTCGCACTTAGCCCAAGTGCATCGAGTCATCTTACCTAGTTACCACACAACCATGATACAAAAACTTGATAAAAAGAAATGAGAACTTTTCACGAACTTTAATGCAAACATATGGGGGAGGTTATCTTGTTCAGCTACTATTATCTTTTGAGGTGAGTTCTCATAGCCTCATTTTTGACTCTTTTTCCGTTGGAGGAAAATGATACTCAAAACTGTTTTGAACTTGTTTTTTTCTTACTGTGCGAAACTTTTATCGTTTTGGACAATGCTATGTGCTATGACTGCTATGTGAATGACATGAAATTGGTAGAACTTGCATGTGGATCATATGTGGTATTGTGAGGTATCTTGTGATCTTGTGATCTTGTGAACTTGTGATCTTCCGCTCTATGCATAGCTCCAGCTGGTAGGCTTTAGGTGCGTGTTAACTTAGAAGCTTAGATCTTTGAGAGTGATGGTATCTTGATTAGTGGTGTATCTATGGACCTTCGATAGCATGTGTTGCTACGTTGGTATCTTATCTATTGCATGTATTCACTGTCATATTGCACTTTTGTCCACCTTTTGAAACTATGGCACAACAACTGGGTTGTTATCAAACCTACGAGCTCACCAACTTTATGTTAACCTTTTCGAGTATCATTTTTAGGTGTGTTACGAACTAAGGTAAATCGGGAGTAATTGGAACTAAAGACGTATGCACGTAGGGTGTTATCTTGAGACTTACATATTTTGGATCTAAAATGTAATCTGGTGAACTATTGTAAATCTAGATCTTTGTATGGTATGATCTTGTAACTTGTGCGATGAAACTATATCGTCGTATCCCGTGTTTCCGCCGTTGTCGGGGTGTGACAAAACCTAAGACTAGTCGTGAGTGTGAGATTAATGAATAATGACAAGTTAACTTATTACTTCAAGATTGTCATATATTTTGTTTGTGCGAAAAACTACTTATTATTACGTACAATGTGCATAGTTTTTGATAATTCATAAGTATTATTATACAACACACAACTCTTGAAAAATGCTATATGTAAATTTTTTTTATGTGTGTGTATGTTGGATCAATGTAAGCACACACAAAGTTCAAGAATATATTTTCTTTTACTTAAATACTAATGTATTAAAATGATCCATTTTCTTTTTTTTAAACAACCTAAGGTCAAACAAGGTAAGTTGATGAAAAGATTTAAACGTGTTGTTAAAAATAAATTAACCCGTTGGAAATATTTGGGTGACGAGTTTTAACACATGATCTATTAAAGCTATTTGTGTAAGACAATATTTTTCAATATACTTGACAAATTATTGAACTCTTATTCCTAAGTAGATTAACATACTCGAAAAGATTTACAAGATGTTTATGTAACATTTATAAATTGAGTGATCTATGCCTATATGTAATGCAAAAATAATTTCACAACTTAATGCAAGAAATCTAGCATACATCTTATTAGTGCATTATCATGAATACTAATAACAAATAACTTAAAAGACATATATTACACATATGTTTCTAGATAGCTTAACTACGAAATGAAACAAACACATAAGAGTTTCACTAACTATATTAGGACACACACACAATAAATAATCATTTAGCATAATACACAAAAATATTTGTCATCGTTTTGTATAGAGTAAATTCCAAAAATGGTCCTTGTGGTTTGACCAAATTGCAGATTTGGTCCGTCGAATTTCGAAATTGCAAAAACAGTTTGTATTTTGAAGGTTTAGTTCCACTTTTGGTCCTTGGTCGACCTAAAATGACTAAAATACCCTTCGGTTCTTTTACAAAAACCGTCCATTAAGAGGGGTATTTTAGTCATTTCAGGTCAACCAAGGACCAAAAGTGGAACCAAACCTTTAAAATACGGACTGTTTTTGCAATTTTGAAATTCAACGGACCAAATATGCAATTTGGCCAAACCACAAGGATTATTTTTGCAATTTACTCTTTTGTATATTAGATACAACACATTATACTTAGCTCGATTTTGTTTGAAAATGAATTAGTTTCCTCCCCCATTTTAAAAATTAACCAAGTCTAATATTTTGAAAGGGTAAATACACTATTTTTTAAAGATACACCAGCTAGAAATGCCCGAGTCAAAAGGAAAAGATAAAATACAAGTTTTACATTAAAACGAAACTTAATGCTTTGGACACTAAGTATTATTTTGTATTTCTTACTGACTTAGCTTTAGAATCAAGACTTGGAAGTATTTTTATATGAAAGCAGACTAAATTACCTTTAAAATGGCGGGTGACACGACTTCTACGGACTTACGGTTGATTTTATATTAATTTCCGAAGTTTACAAAAATCTACCGAAACATACAGATGGTTCCAGATTGATAAGGGACCTTCAGGCATAAATAAGGGACCATCCCCTTATTTAAGGGACCAACACCTGACACACAGATTCATCATTTTTGTACACAATCATTTAGTGACTTGGCGAAAAGGCGTAAAACTTAATAAACTTGATACTGAACGCATAACACGTATTTTAAGCATCATTTTTACTTCAAGATAGTATACCAATTGTATTTAACAACAAAAATAATATAAATTAAGCAACAAAACATTTTTCATATTTAATCCCCCTTCATGGGTAATTTGATACATGGATCACACTAAATTTTTAAAACCATTTGTTTTGAAAAATATAGTAACGTAACTCTGATACCAATTGTGGAATACGTAGAGGGGGGTGTATACGTTTATGTTTAAAAACTAAAATGTTTTGTATCAAATAGCCGATCAAACGTGATGCAATATGAAGAGTCTTCGTAATAGTTCTACACTAACTATATATATAGTAGAAAAGTGTATCACAACAATACAACCATAAGCTTAATATTCACATCTATCCACCACAAACATAGTCAAAAGTATATAAGAAACACGACACATAATTATCTATATAATGCAAGTATAAATATAAAGTGATAAATGCGAAGCTAAATATAAAGAGATGGGTGAAAGGAAATGCAAAACGGGCACGATGATTTATAGCGGCTCGGTCATGAAGCTCCTTTTCGCCATACTCCACTCCCCGAGTACTCAACTCGAGAGTTACTTTACTAGTCAACAAGCTTCTTTCACGACGGAGAAAACCTTACAACGTCGCTTACAAATTTCTAGCTCCGTCTCTGCTCTCATTAGGATACTAATGTTTACGTTGTTAGCCTTTAGGCTCTTTATATAAATATGTATAAAATATATATATGTTTTTGAAGGCTCCAAAAACTCGATAAAAGTTTGAGCTCGAGCTTAGCTCGTTATGTGTTTCGAGCTAGTTTATTATCATTATGTGTTTTGAGTTGGTTTATTGGGTTCGGGCTTGAACTGAATAAAAAGCTCAATTAAATCAACTTAAGCTTAAACTCGAATTGCTTGATAAAAGATTTGCTTGTTTGAGATCTTAACGAGATTTAAAATGGATTTTAATCACAAACACAAAGGACTCGACCACAATTAACAAAAGGGAGGTGATATGCACACCATAAAATCACATATGTAATGTAGGGGTGTCAAATGGGTTGACCCGACCCGAACCCGATTAGACCTTATAGGGTCGGGTTGATTCGAGTCCAAGTTAGTTATCGGGTCAACCCGATAAACCCGATAAGCTAATAGGGTCGAGTTAGGGTCTTAGTTTATTTCTTATCGGGTTATCGGGTCAACCCGATAAACCCAATAAAATATAATAATATATTAATAAATCTTTAATTTTTTTACAAAAGCCTTTCTTTATTAACATAGGACACTTTTTTGTCTAACATACAACACTTCGGATTGTTTGTCGCACTTTGTTTGATAGACGTGAAACACAAAAGTATGAACTTTTATTAACTCGGTACTATATCTTGTATGTAAGTTTGATATCATAGAGTCATAGTTTTTTTTTTTTGTTGTTGTTGGAGATAGAGTCATAGTTTTGAAAATGAATACTGTTACTCTCTTTGAATGATGCAATTTGATCTACAAGCAATCAGACCAACTCCTTTTAATTAATATAATAAACAAAACATCATTAAGCTACTTGCATTTGATAGTAGGGGTGAGGATACCGGACCGGAAGACCGGACCGAAGGTATATTGGTCCGGTTCGCGGTCCGGTATTTTAGACCAATTCGGTCCTCGGTCCGGTCAAAAACCCGATGATAATGCCGTGTAGGACCGGACCGGACCGTACCATTTCGGTCCGGTCCGCGGTCTGACAATATAGACCATTTCGGTCCTCGATCCGGTCTTGTACATATGCTCACCCCTATTTGATAGTATTAAGAAAATACATAAATGAAACAGTTAAGCTACAAAGAATAACGAGAAAATTTGAAAATGACAGATCAAATGTTTGTGTATTTAACTATTAATAACGGAGACAAAGTAAATGTGTTGGGCAATACGTGTTTATGATGTTGTGATCGATAGCATTAAGAATTTTTGATTATTGATTTTTTTTAATAAGCAACCCGATAACCCGATAGTTCCAACCCGATAACCCGCAACCGATAGACCCGAACCCGATTGACCCGATTCCTTATAGGGCCGGGTTGCGGGTTAATTTTTATTTTTCAAAAACCCGATAAACCCGACCCGATAAGCTCCAAACCCGACCCGATAACCCGATTGACACCCCTTATTGTAATGCATATGATACAACCTCACACATGCATTTTTATGGTGTCACTTTTTGTGTGAACTCTTTAACAAAAACTTTATTAAAAAAAATGAATTTTTTATATATAAAAGATGAAAGAAAAGGGTAACCACCGATATAGCCAACCCGAATCTCTCCACTGTTTTCTTTAATTCTTTTATTTATCTCCTCTGAAAAGTCTTTTTCCATCTCTCTCTCTACAAATCCTTCAACTTTCTCTCTCTAGAATCACCGTTGATTATCTCCGATCAAGGCCGCCATGGTTAATCTCCTCTAAATACTTATTTTTTACTTCAGTTGACTCTTGATTTTGCTCTATTTACTTGTTAATTTTGCATGTGTTTTAACTATGTGAATATCTTGAAACCCTAGAAATGTAAATTGTGTCAGATTTGATGTTAGTTTTGTGTTTTGGATCTAATTTGGGGCTTTTTAGGGTTTAATTTTGTTTTTAGTTTATATATGAATTTGTTGAATTGTTGTTTTTGTTTAGTGTTTTTGTGCTAGTGTGGATGAATCTGAAACCCTAAAGATGTAAATGGACGCAGATTTGTTTTTAAGATGTTAATTTCTGTTATTTGGATCTGCGTTATTGATGTTGTAGTGCATAATTTTGTTTCCGCGAAGCTTGTTATTAGCTTTGTTGATTCGCGATGGTTAGATCTTTTTTATTCGTGTGTAGGTTAGACTGTTAGAGGGGAGTGTTAACTAAACAAGATTTATGTTTTGACTAAAAATTCCCTTTGTCTCAACAAGATTAGGAGTTTTGATTCCTAATAGGTATATAGTAATTAACTGTTTTGTTTGGGCTTAACATTGTTATGAAATCTCGTGAAAGCATGCTTTGTAATTTATGAATGCTCGTTTTAAGATGGAAGAGTTTGTTTTTAAGGACATGACCTTAAAGGCACCTGCTAAATATTTTTACCTGTAGCTAACAAGAAATTTCTACCTGGCATGGTACTGAAATTAATAGAAGTTTAAAAGCCGTTCCAAAAATCAAATATTAACACAAGTTTAAAACTGTTAATTTTTTATTTTTGCTTCATTGGACTAAATTGGAAGAGCATGATGATTGTAATTTGAAGTAAATTCACTCCGACTAACTATGAGCTAGTCTGAAGGTATATAAGATAAATATTGCCATATGTTGTGGATGTGCAAGTAGGGTAGTCGATAAACTTTTTTGTATTCATAAAACATATGCAGTGAGTTTTCTTGGGTATTCTGTACTAACGGGTACTGGTTATTTAGTAACACACTAGTGAAAATGCGATCGTGCTAGCTGTGTTATCACTAGTCTTTACGGGCTCTAGCGTGGAAATTATTTGATAATTGTTTCTGCCTGCGCTAAGTTCTTAGAGCCAGAGTATGTTGAGACTTGCTGATCTTTTGAGAGTGGTTGTAGCTGGTGGCACAACTTTAAGGCTTGTCACTTTTCTTCTTTAGAATAACACAGAGATTATGTGACTTAAGTGGTGTTTGTACTGGCTTATTAATTGGGTTTATGTAAATTGCTGACAGCCCACTTTTTTGGGCTTATAAGCTTATCAAGTTAAGCTTTTGAGCTTGAATAAGCCATAAGCTCAACATGATAAGCTTAAAATATGAAATAAGTGGGCTTATGAGCTTTTGAAAATTTACATAAGCTCATAAGCGCAGTTAATAAGTTAAACACAAACACTAAAGTATATCTGATCTTGGGCTAGTCTGTCGGTCTGTCCACTACCAAAAATACTTGATTAAAACCATGAGCATACTTTTTATGGAACTAGTGCAGGGAATATACAAACTCAAACTCACATGATTACCTATATTTGTCTCAAAAAATATCTCAAAGCAACCCTACTTGCTGCCAAGTATGCGTTAAAAGTTAGAAAATGGTAGTACAGTGTTGGGAGTTTTTACACCTTTTTCTAAACTAACATTTGGTAGAAGACAGTTAGTTAATTAGTCAACATACCTGATCCTGGGTTAGTCTCTAAATAGCATACTAAACTACTGGAGGCCGTATAATATGTCTAACAGTATTTGTGTATTCAGTGACAGTCTAAATCAATCTAACACAGATTGTGAATGTTATCTATTTACAAGATTAAAACAGATTAACAAATGACCAAGTGCAAAGACAAGCTAAAATCAACTAGTTAATTAGATAGGAAGAACAAAGTCTTTTCTTTTAGTTTACATATATAAAAATGACTTATTGAATGTAAAATCAGATAGTTAGTTAGGATTGGCTTTGAGTAGGAACCATAGAGTATGTGGCTACTTTCGTCTGACATCACTTATTCAGATGCCTAAATTAGAGTTCATTATTTGACTTTCACTAGTAAGTTAAAGTTGCCTAAGACAGTAATTTATATTATTGACATGGATTTAGTAGTCGTAATTGACCTTGATGCTCTACGCAGTCAACAATCACAATCACCTTTAATAATTAGCAGTAAACTTTCATGCTTATGTAGGCTAACGCTGCATCTGGGATGGCTGTGCATGATGAATGCAAACTAAAGTTTATGGAGTTGAAGGCAAAAAGAACGTTCCGCTATATAATATTTAAGATTGAGGAGAAGCAAAAGGAAGTCATTGTGGAAAAGGTTGGCGAGCCAACTCAAAGTCACGAGGATTTTGCTGCGTCCTTACCTGCTACTGAGTGCAGATATGCTGTTTTTGACTACGACTTTGTGACTGCAGAGAACTGCCAGAAGAGCAGGATCTTTTTCATTGCCTGGTAGTAACTCAAATTTACTTTATACTTCTATCTAGAGGTGGCAAGATGGGCAGGTTGGATAACGGGTCATAGTGGGTTTTGGTTGAAACATATTATGTTTTGTATGGCTTAAAAATTAAAATGGGCTGGATTGGGTTGACTGTACGAATCGGATCTGGCATATTAGGGGATGTATCATTTGATCCACAAACACCTGTGTCTATTTTGATTATCAACAAATTTGTTAACTATGGTTGAAATGAATAATATTTCAATAATCTTCTAAGTTTTTTAACATAATGATCCAGATATTTCCTGCAATTCAACCCATCTGTTCATTTTTTTATCAACTATTATGTATTTGACGTGTTTGAGATATACACAACCCACAGCCTAAATTTGACTCATTCGTAAGCACAAGTCAAAATCGCCACCTCTATTTGAAAGGAAAAAAAAATCATGTTCTGAACTTTTATATTCTCTCTTATCTTTGTATCGAACTGCAAAGGTCTCCTGATACTGCACGTGTGAGAAGCAAAATGATTTATGCGAGCTCCAAAGATCGATTCAAGAGGGAACTTGACGGAATTCAGGTGGAACTTCAAGCAACTGACCCCACAGAAATGGATCTTGATGTTTTCAAGAGTCGGGCTAATTAAATTGAAGTGGAAGTGCTATTATAATAGTTGCCTTCCTTGGTCAAAAGATGTTAATAGCTTGTGGGGGTATGTGTTCCTTTGAGCTGCCTATGATATGTTTCTGGTTTGTCGTCGTTGAAGTGGTATTTTCAGTATTTTTTAAAAACTTGTCTGTCTTCCTCTTCCTAAGTAGCAAAGTCAGTGATCTTTGGCAAATATTTTGTTATGTGTTTCTATGTGAAAAACTTATGACAGATCTGGGATATTCATTATAATACCTTTTGGATTGGTTCTATAACCTCATATTCTATGTTTGAGCTTTGTTGATCAACAATGATCTTGATCTTGTAGAATGTATACTTAGAATATAATTTTCTGCACTTAATACCCGATTATTCCACAGTTTTCGGCCCTTTTATTTTTACACAAATCTCCTGCACAGATTTAAATTAATCTATTTATATAGTATTATCACTTTATCAGTCATCTTGATAACATCTAGCGTTGCAAGCTGACTCAGATTTGTGTTCATACCAGCTTGCTTAAAATGAAAGTTCCGTTGGCTTTTAGGTTTGATCGTTTTGGGATAAACACTTGTTCGAGATACATCCCTGTTCGGTTGGTTAGTCAATTGGGTTGTCAATTGATTTCTCATCAATGTTTAATCTCTTCAAAGTTGTCTAAGCTATGTGGATTCTTACCTATCTGGTCAAAAAGGAAAAGAAAATAACTATAATTAACTATCCACTCCCAAGTCCTATCCCTTTACCTTTAGATCAAACCTTTTTTTGCCTTGTGACAAATTTTTGGAACAAAATTCTTATTCGAATCAAAGAGCTGCTTTTTAATACGGGCCATTAGAAAACGAAGGTCAAAGTTCTTTTCAATGTAGCGTAACTCCTCAAAGTAGCATATCACTTCATCTCAACAATGGTGAAGAAACCATTAAAATATTTGAAACAGGATCACAGCTCAGATGACATCACCACTTTAGAAGGGACCTCATTTTACCACAATACAGCAAAAGCTCAAACAAGACCATAACCAAGATTGGAAGTTTGAACGGCAAATAGTCATTTGTTCTTTCTGAACTACAAAAAGATGATGAAAGCGTTGTGGCATGACTTTCTTTACGCCTTAATGGAGACATTGGAGAGATAACCAATGGAAACAAACGGTTCTGAGCCGAACACCTCTTGTTTTTCATGCACCATGGTTTGTTGATTTACTACCATGTTCACATAATTATTGTTACGCAGTTCTAAAGTTGGGAACCTGCTCGTTCCTTTAAGTTCCTAGATAATTAAAATTCTCGGAAAACACCATTTTTGAGTTGTGACTCTTTTCCGTCCAAAGTGTTACCTAAGAATGCACATATAAGATTAAGATTGCTTTGAAGTTCAGATTTCTTATTGTCATTTGACAAATCGTCAATTGATGCAGTAGTTGAGTAAATGCCTTAGTTAAGTTCAAACTTTTGAATAGCGTTTTTAACGGATAATAGTGGTAGAAACCAATAACATTTAAATGATTTTGTGACAGTTTGTTGAATTATGTATTTTCGTTTATAATGCAATCGTTGTGGTAGTAACTAGTATTGGATCAGGAGTACAGAGACGGTTTTTGTTTTAAAAGGAATTAAAAAAGGGTGTTGAATCCAACTATCCCAACTAATAGAGTTTTTACCCCTAGCAATATACCAAGAAAAAGAACGCCTAACTATGTCTTCAAAAATACCATCTTTTCGAAGATTTGAATCAGAGAAGAGTCCTCCCTATAAGGCTAAGGGGGGTGTTTCTTTTTTTCCACTAATCCCTTTTATTAGGTGAGTGGTGGACCAAAACACTTTAATTCATCTTATTTCATACTCACCAAAACCTCCCTCTACCCATTAAGAGGCTAAGGGGGTGTTTACTAAATTAAGTGGTTCCATATGAACCACTTAATTAGCCACTTATTGGGGAGAGGGAAGCTTTAAAGCTTCCCCCAATTAAGATGCAACAAAGGGTTTAGGCCAACAAATCTTCCCACTAAGAAAAAAATAAACACCCCCTAAATAAGACATTCTAACAAAAACCACTTAATTCATATAAAAAAAGAAACAAGCCTTAGTGTTTACCAAATTAAGTGGTTTGAAGATATTATTATATGAGTCATTTAATTGAGAGAGAGGGAGAGAGAGTTTTTTTTTGTAAACTTTCCCATTAAGATGAAACAAGGGTTTGGGCTCGCTTAATAAGTGGTAAAAAAACACTCCCCAAGTGTAATATTAATCGTACATGGCCGTGGTCAACACTGTCACATCAGCATAGACTAAGTTTATTGTCATTTGACAAATATTCCCAATTGATCAGATAGTTAGTAAAATGCCTTAGTTATGGTCAAACTTTGAAATAGCGTTTTTACGGATACAATAGTGCGTAGAAAAACCAATAACATTCTTAAAGTGATTTTAGTGACAGTTGTTGAATTATTATTTTCGTTTATAATCAAATAGTATTGTAGTAACTAGTATTGGATCGAGGATAACAGAACGGTTTTGTCTTTAAGACCAACCGTAATATGGCGACTTACGACCGAGATATGTGTATGGTGCCTCAGACCTCCCCTATTGGGTATTTCTTTTTCCACAAATCCTCATTAACTTAGGTGAGTGGTAGGCCAAAACACTTTAATTCATCTGATTTCATACACTCACCAAAACCTCCCTCCACCCATTAAGAGGCTAAATAAGACATTCTAACAAAAACCACTTAATTCATATAAAAAAAGAAACAAGCCTTAGTGTTTACCAAATAAAGTGTTTTGAAGATATTATTATACGAGTCATTTAATTGAGAGAGAGGAAGAGAGAGTTTTTTTTTGTAAACTTCCCCATTAAGATGAAACAAGGGTTTGGGCTCGCTTAATAAGTGGTAAAAAAACACTCCCCAAGTGTAATATTAATCGTACATGGCCGTGGTCAACACTGTCACATCAGCATAGACTAAGTTTTCTCTCTTTACAACTTTTACATGACCAACTTAATGCGTAATAAAGCGACCGCGGTCGCCATTTTGTTTTCTTTTTCATTTTCATTTTTCTTGTCAGGGGGATTGTAAAAGTGAAATCTTGCAAAGCCATAACGACCTTTTTTAAAAACTCATGCATCTCAGGATGTAAAAGGAAATTGATCAATCCATTTGTTTTAGATGAGACTAGTTATAATATTCATGCATGCACGTGGTTTTTTCTAAATAGTTTTACTAAATATTATTATCGATTAAAATACATAAGTTCTACTTTCCAAAAAGGTAACTTTGGCTAACTGAATAATCATAACAACTAGGTTTGTAACCCGCGCTCCGCTGCGAAGCGCGGAGTTGTATTTATCTTAGGGCACTATACGGAAATAGTCTTTAGGTTATCGGTCGGTTGCAACGTTAGCCTATAACCCCGCGTGAACTACACTAATACAGAGTACCAAATGCAATCAAAAGCATAAAGTTATACAAACTTAAGTGTGTTTGATATTGTCAAATACAAATATTTAACAGTAATACATCACAAATGATAATATATGTGTAGCTTAAAACTGTTATCGATGAAAAGAAATTGTTTAGGGCTTTTATCACACGGGAAGTCACCTAACGCTTTCGAGTTTCTCATCTCACTTCTTCACTTCCACTACTGAATGAGATGTGGAGTTTGCTATACATCCCTTTCCTTTCATAGACCTGTAACATACACCAATTACCACATTAGCTTGGTTAGGATTGTCCTTGTTGACTAACCTCATGCTACACTTATCGTTTCTACTTACCAAACGATGAAATTTGTTGCATCGGCCTAGAGTTATCTTTATTCTCCAAACATATCAAGTAGATACAAATTCCACTTGATCCAAACGCACTTAAATCTCACAATAATTACAAGGAAAGTTATTTGGATGGTTCACTTGTCCAACAACTTGCTTAAAAGTTCCAGCTCAAGCTTCCTTGTGACTTAAAAAAATAGACAAATGGTCATATATGGGAGACATGCATATCGCAGTTCACAAATTTAAACCACACAAGAATTTCCAAACATTCATGATTATTTAGAGCTTATTATATGATAATGACTAATAAGCAAACAAATGATTTTAGTTGGTTAGATATGTAATAGTATCAATAAAGTCGTGTATTAGTTGACGACTGAACTAACGCAAGTTGATTGGTGTAGATGTTACTGAGATAACATACCACCGAATATTTAAAGAAAAGTGGATTTTAAAACTCACATGGGTTTCGTTTGCCAGAAGAGGCAGATCCTCATACCCAAGGATATGCACCCATTAAATCTGCTAAGTTGTAGGAATGGCGAAGGCTGAAATCACACCAAAGATATATATAACACTCCTGATCTGCCAAAGCGATTTGCAAAGATACGGGTTCCAAACTCCTTGAGTTATTGGACAATTCCTTCAAAATAAAACAGACAAAATCTTTAGAGTTAATTCAGACCAGAATATAAATCCTAATTCAATCTCCGAGTGAGGCTATGTTAACTAAAAGCTACTGGGTCCTAGCTTCATGATAGTTATACCCGATCTAAAGGTCAAAGATAATCGTTTCAGAACTGATAAAAGCGACATTGTTTCACTTTTGTTTATTCTCTTTAACACTTATAGGAGGCACATACCACTTTTTTTATTTTACCTAAACGGCGCAAAAAACAGCGTCGTTTTTAGACAGCCCAAAACAACTCTCTTTAAGCCTTTCATGCTCCACACACATGAAACTTTAAGTTGCAATAAGAGGGATAAGTGTTGCTACCATAGAATTTACATCTAAGCACCAAATCCTAGTAGCGAGACATGTTTATGATGCTTGTCTATGGTGTTCTTCTGATATAACAATGTATCACATTAGAGGCTATTCAAAATTGGTTATATTAAAGTGGTCACTTTAATTATTTTCTACAGATTTACATGAAGTGATATAATTATTATAATTGTTGCTAATCCAACGTTTAATTAGTGTGTCTGTAGTTGAATGCGACTATTTTTACAGTCTTTTGCTTTGCGTTATATGAAATTGTGTTTGATGAACAACAGGTCAAGAATAAATGTTGCCCCACATTGCATAGGTGATTTGATTTGCCTTGCTTTTCTACTGTAAGTGGTCTGTAAAAGGTAGAGTTAGCTGTTGTCATTTCATGACAGTAGGTTGCGTTTGATTTCATTGAAGTATAGCTGAGAAGCCACATGATGTACAGTGAGTTAGTGGGTGCCATTGTGCATTTATACAAAGGGCTAGGGGACAAAAGATAGTGAATGCGTGACACATTTTTTTTTATCTATTTAAGGAGTGCTAATTCTAACGTATGTGGACCTGTATTTTTGTGAAGGGAGTGAATAATGACGTCGTTGCCAAAGTGTGGAGCGTTGCGGGATGCTGTAGGTGGATGGGAGTGGGTGGATATGATGGTCTTGTTTTGCAAAAGGTCTGCAACAGAGGATCGTGAATTTGCGAGACGAATTAGTGACTTGCTTCTTGAGATAGTTGTGGCGTATGATGACAAAGTGGATTTTATTTGGAAGCTGGAAGCTATGCCGGGTATTGATGCGACGATAAAGACAGCTGAGCTTTTGAAATAGAATTTGTGCAAGGATGATAAGAGGTTGCGAAAGTTGCGCAACATAGAGATCGATGTGGGGATAAGTGCCGACCAGAAGGAGTGTTTTATTCAGATGCTTTAATGTGTTCTGTGAGTGTCGAACGAATGCGCTATGGTTTCCTTGTGCCTAGCTCATATTTGTGTTTGTAAGCTCAGTCAGTGTTTGTGTCATTATGTTGTCTACAACTGTGTTTAATAAGTGTTTCTGTATTTCCCGTTCGGTTGATTTGGTGTTGCAATATTCGATCCGCTGAAATGTAGTAATCTAAAAAATCATTTGGCTAATGAAGGTTAGAATCTCCCAGTTCGACGTAATTGCTTTTGAGTTGCCCCTATTCGACCGCTGCAATGTAGCCTTTCTCCCCCCAACCAAATGGCTAAAGCAATGTTTGGTAGACTGTTACGAAGCTTATGAGTTTGGTGTCATGTCATACTTAGACCCCCACAAACACCCTCGTCAATACCTCACATTTCCGCCAGCCATTCCAACAAGGCCTCATCGCATCCCGAAGCTACTATAGGAAGTTTAGCACGCTCGATCAGACAACTGAAAAACAAAATAGTCAATATATCAACCCTAACCCACCCCTGTTGCTACAGCCTGATCCCCAACGTCCGACCCCAAAGAGCGCGAGAAACCCCCCCCCTCCCCGCGTCACTCCCAAAGCCGACAACCCCCCCCCGCCGACACCGAGCTACGACCAACGTAGTGCCCAACACGCACGCGCCGGCCCCAGTCCCCTACCCGTAATAATTCCTGATAGCCTAAAGCCCATGCACCCTCACGGACCGCGAGCTTTTAGTACGCCCATCTTCACTAAACCCCAACACCTGAGCCACGCCTGATAGAGTAACCCCCCGCGCCGCATACTTCACAACTTGTACTACCAACCCCCTGCTCGTCACCCAAGACGGAACACCATGCCTACCTCTACGAAATTTCAACGTCCCGACGATAAACCCACCGTCCTGTAAAAAGCCCCGCAGCGTCCTCGTAATCAATCGGCATCACCCGCACACGTAAAACCCATGAACCGACACATGGCTCCAAACCACACAGTAGTTAAAAGCCTGCCACCCATATTATCTCTTAGACGTAGGTGTTCTCCTAGCAGTAACGTGTAAAGAATTTTCAATCTAACCCCCCAGATAACCGGAACTCTCCGCCCAAATAGGCACACAGTATGTATATTATGCGAATTCACTCGCTAAGTATATATACCTTGCGCACTGACCTGAAAAGTGAATAACTTCCACCTCTCATGCGCAGAACAAAGCAGTCCACGCCTACAAACCCCTTCAACCAGCCCACCCCAACCTAGTCCTGGTAGCGCCACCCATAGTCCATTATTCCCAGACCCCAGAGTGGTCCATCTCAGCAGCCGCCGTAGCCCACCACCCGAAACGCAAAGCCTATGCCAAGTTCGAAACACACCGCCCTACAAATGACACCAACCCCTAATGCTCTCCCCCCACTCAAAATGTGTGTCCCCCTGCTAACCCGCCACACCTAAACATTTAATGCCCATCTCTTGAAGGTAAAACCCCCCCCCTCTTATCAATCAAACCCCCCAACCTCACAAACCCCATACTACGTGGACGTCGCCCCCAATGGAAAAGAGAACCAAACGAACGCCCCGAACACCCCTCACTCCAGTGACCACAACCCAAGCTACACAAAACCACCAACCCAACAGACCAAAGAAAATGGGGGCCCCGTCGTCCGAAAATACTGCCTAATTGTAATTCGCCCGAGTCACATATAACAAGAGTCAAAAAGTTCTTCAATGTCAGTCATTACTTTTGCGACCCAATCTTATCTTAAACTACTAAGGACGCGTTCTCACTTTCCAGATTTTGAGACCAATGGTCAAGGGTATTATTGATGCACACAGGAGTATTACATCACTCTTAAAAACCCTTGAGAACTCCCAACTGCGACTTTACCATCAATCGATCGATATGGTGATTGCAATGTCATTATAAGGCATTATCATACTGAAAGTAGTCATATATGCATTCTCCACATTTTTTGTACCAATCATTCCAAAGTGTAGCATATTCATTTTCCTTTTTAATGATACAATTTTCAAATCGTTCTTTCGTACGTTCAAGCTCAGTCAGGAGATCAGATGTTTCAACAACAGTAGTATTTTGCACAATAGACATAATATCTTGACTGATAACTGCTCTTAGGAGTCGTTTGATTTCAAATTCTAAAGCCTTTATCTTATCAAGCGAATCGTCAGCTTCCTTTGCAAGAGATTTGAAGTCTCAAACAAATTTGGCTGCTTCTTTCACAAAGTGATTT
Organism: Tanacetum coccineum; assembly: GCA_026074375.1. NCBI lineage: Eukaryota > Viridiplantae > Streptophyta > Magnoliopsida > Asterales > Asteraceae > Tanacetum > Tanacetum coccineum. Next base: position 18,225 of record BQNB010119651.1, read on the forward strand.
TTGAAATTTTGTACCTTGACGTTAACTTGGTTAATAATAGGAACAATTTCGTCTTTGAAAAACTTGTGAATCTCTTGATGAGTTGAGGATGACAGATTTGTAATGTTTCCATTATGAATGCTTAACAACACGTTAAAGTGTCATGAGAGTGTCTTTTACCTCATTTAGGAATTTTCGGGCAACACTTGGAGTATCATCCAAAGATTCCTTAGAAAGTTTATTAATTTTTGCATAATTTGTCAGTTCTATTTCTTTGTTCAATTATTTTATTTTTAAACGACTCTCTTGAGCAAGTTACAGTGTCTCCTCTGAATCATACACAATAGGAGGATCATGCTTTTCTAAAAATACTCTGCCATTATACAGACTCTGTTGTTTTTACTGAGCTTGCTTAAGATAATGAGGATTTGAATAACCTAAAGCCATTTTTTGTTCAGTGTGGTAAAACGAGTCTGGCTTAGCTATAAGCATGTGCATCGTTTAAATCGATTGACTATGTATTACCATAATGTTATCTAATTCATTTATCTTTTTCTTAAGTTTAATTTGTTTATCAAGAAGTTCGTCTTCACGAATTTTGAAATCAAACTTCAATTGTTTATTCTCTTGTTGAAGGTTAGAAACAGTAGATTTTTCATTTGAAAGTTGGTTATTTATTTTAAATTGTTGGAAATTTTGTCATTTAATAGTTCGTATTGGTAGTATATTAATACAACTCGTTTAGTTTTTTTTCCTGTTAGATTATTATGGAATATTTAAGGTTATTTGGTTTGGAGTGTGTGGTGGGTGTTACTGTATATTTGTTGTTTCGGTGTTTTTTAGTTTTGGGTGTGACTTTACTTCTATCTTCTACTTTTTCCCTTGTTTTTGAAGAAGAGAAACAATTGATCTTTCCTTTAAAAGCTGGTTATTTAAATTTGCAATTTTGTCATTTAAAGCCGTTATTTGTTTACCAAAACTTAAGTGTAGAGCATATATCTTTTTTTCAGACATTGTTCTTGATAAACAGACTTTCTGTAACCGGTTTCAAGTTCATCAAATTTTGCCTTATTGATTTCAAAATTCTTTTCTTGATCCTTATATCTAGCAAGCTTAGTGGTCAAATCGGAATTTGTTACCTTTAATTTGTGATTGACCATGTTGACTTTCTCAACCTCAACAGCTAAATTATTAAATAATGATTCATAATGAGCACGTGTTTCCTCAACGGTAGCAAGATGTTGTTGTACTGTTCCCCCACTTTGTTCCACACTTGAGTCCACAGAGGTTACATTGATGTTATTCTGTTAAGTTTGGTGTGGTTCTGAGATGGGTTCGAGTACCTCAGTATACTGCTTTTCTTGAGTGCACATATTGAATATATCATTATCATAACAAGTTTGATAATGTAGTACCTCAGATGATCCATCTAAATTATAGATGGGAGCTTTGTCAAACTGAGTACCCGAGGTTGATGCTTACTGCAAATTAGCCATCAAGATGCAGTTTGCACTGACTTCTCAATTTCCGCAATATCCCCTGCAGCATCCATGAGATCATATTCTCCAGTTTGGAGTTGGAGCCCCGCATCTTCCTTTTGGGCAATCAACAACTGAGTCTGAAGATAAGTATCATCCCTTCTCCTTGGTCTGACAGTGAAATTTCTCTACAGTTGTAACACCTAATCTGATTGCCATTGTTTCCATTTCCATTAACCTTAGCCCGAGCTGTTACAACATTACCATTCCCATTCTGATTTGCAATCGGAGGAGCAATCCCTAGAACAACAATAAGCCCATTCTGATTCCCAACATTATGAACACCCGAATTCTGAACTGCATTTAGAATAACCCGATTCCTGATATTTTGTACCGCATTATGCCCATTCTGATTCCTTGCAATCTACCCAGCATACTGTCCAAACTGATTCCCACCACGACTTCCTATCATTTGAATCTGTCTATCTTGCCTCATATTCATATCCGGCTGTACAATCTGCTTGTTGCGTGGGTTTGATGAAATTCTCTGATTGTTGTTGGTTAGTGTAGACTGGTTGAGTTTGAATGCTTTAGCTATTAAGACAAGTGTCATGTTCATTGTAGTTGTGGGATTCGAAATGACTTCGGGATTTGGCATTGGTTGTTACATGTAGTTCTGGTTGAATGATGGTTGTGGGTTATAGTTGTTATTGGGTGGTTGATGTTGCATGTAGGTGAGCTGTGATGGTTGATCTTGGTGAAACACTAGATACTTATACGGATTTTGAGAATGTGCCATTAATGCCAATGGATCATGTGATTTTGCAAGTCGTTCTGCTCTAATTTCGTTCACCTCAGCTTGATTGAATTTCAAAAATCATACAATTGAGCGTAGTCCACTTCATACAGATCCTTTGTTTGATGAACAACAGTAACAGATCGATTCCATTCCGGCTAAAGATTGTTTAAGAACTTGAGATTGCTGGCAATCTTTTCTGGAAAGTGTTTTTCTCTGGAAAAATCATTCATTAACTTTGAGAACCAATGATAGTATGAATCAATTGATCCTCCTTCAGTAGATTTGAACTTTTACCA
>BQNB010119652.1:0-20776 GCA_026074375.1 Tanacetum coccineum
TGATAGAATACTCGTCACGATCGAGCAATTGAGCGAATTAGTTACATGTTACCACATAGATTAATTGAGTGATTTAAGTGTTTTCATTTGCCTATTTTGTGAGGTGTTTGGTTTTGTACTTGTAATAGATCAAATAAATGCTTAAACTGAAAAATCCTTAGGGATACATTTTTTAAACTTCTAAAGGCTACTTGAGGACAAGTAGGATTCAAGCGGGGAGATATTTGATGACATCAAATAACATCTATTTTATAGCATCATTTATCCCATGTAATTAACCCATTTTGTATAATTATTGCAAAGAATTGTTACTTAATCGTTTATATTTGAGGATTGCAGTAATTATGGAGTACTTGGTGAAGATTGACTAAAAGGCATGGATTATGAAGCTTAAACGAAGATATTTTAAAGATTACCGTTCTGACAACCAATATGCCGTATCCATCAAGGAAGATACGACGTATCTATGCCTGCACTCTCCAAAGACCACGAAGGAAACAAGATCCAATACGCTGTATCCAGGAAAGGCAATACGCCGTATTCAAGCTATACGGGAATAAAATATTCTGGAAGATATCAAATGTGGTCCCTACTCTAAGAAACCCCCAATACACCGTATCCATGACATTAGATACGCCATATCGAACCGACTTTAAACGCTATAAATAGAAAACTAAAAAAGGAGTTTTAAGTGTGCTAAATCATATTCTCAATACCTAAACCATAAAAGTTAATTTTCAGAGGAGAAAAAGAGTAGAAGAGGTCGAGCAACACGATTCATTCTATTGGAGACAACGGGTAATTTCTTATACTCTTGTAATCGTTCAGTTTTTGCTATCATTCATTAACTCAGTTCGTTTACGTTGGCTAAATAATTACTTTTATATTAATTATGACGTTTGAAGGCTAATACCTCATTGTTATAAATATCTTAAAGTTTGGTTTGTTTATCTCGATTTCTTAATTTATCGTTGAATTGCTTGTTTATGTTTATCATCATACTTGTTTACGTGCTTTTGTATGCGACCTATCATTCAACTAGATCTAGTGACACGGACCAAGTAATCTAGATATTGGGATAGCTCTCCATATAGTGATTTATATATCTAGATCAACAGGATCACAATTAACGAACTATCTTCACCCTTTGATTGTGAGCTCAGTTGGGCCATAAGGTGACCTTGGTATCAACGTGTACGTTCTAATCAATTGGTAAAGACTTGGTTAGTAGACTACTACTGTATGAATTGCCATTAAGCAGTGAGTGGGTAAAGTCTCTATAAGCTAGGGTTTAACAAGATCTATGAGCTAGGGTTTAACAAGATCACCATTGCCTTAATCCCTAAGATAGATTATAATCAACAAATAACGATGCTTATACGGATGCTTAATTTTTGATCGAATTCTACGTGTCTAGGTCTTAGATGAAGTAACGCCTAAGACTTAAGAATGAAAAATGCTAGCAATCGAGATAAGTAATACCTTGCACAAATGAACAAACCAACACATCTGATGTAGATTAAAATGGTTAAAACATTTTCTTATATTTGGCTAGACCGGTCTTTTATCTTCTGTTGATTTGCTTGCGTGGGTTAAAGTGTCTTGAGTTGATTTTAGTCACCACAAAACCTGTGCCAGTCTCTGAGGCTGAAAACCCCCCTTATTTCATTAGATTTAGGATTAACATAGGTTTAGCATAGGTTTAGCATAGATTAGACTAACTTATATTAGCAAAACCAAAGTATTAATAAATTGAAAGATTTAACTTCACTCTTAGTGATCGACACCCTACTTACCACGAAACTCCCATCGATCGGGTACACTGCCTGTTAAAGTGTTGTTTTTGGTTAAGTCGGCAAAATATAAATTTAAAACTTGAATCATAATTTAACAACCTACACGATAGCACATCAGTGTCCAACCAAAGACCACCTACAAGTCCAACATGATATACGTCTGTTTTAACCAGCCAGACGGTTAAGTAAGAATTACCAATCCTGGACGGGGGCTATCAGTCCCAATAGATCTATTTATAACACTCGCGCTTACAATATGTAATTAACGGTTCATGATATACTAGCAATAGTGGTTTAACGCTACTTAGGCAACACGTAAATATGTAAGAGTAAAGTAAATACTTGTGTCAAAATTTTAAAAGCAAGCAATGTTCTCACCTAAAAAATTGTAAGGTAAAAGTAAAGTAGTAAAACGTGGGGCTACGAACTCAGCTTTAGCAAGTAGTGAGCGTAAACAATCAACGAACCAAGAGTGCAAGTAAACAGCTTCCTAACCGCTACTAATATGAACGACGCTCTTTAGAAGTAGGAATGGTAATATGAATCGTTGTATGAAATGTTTATGAAATACAATATCATCCATATGTGTTTATGTCTATGTTAAATTAGTAAAAACGTATCTTTATGAAGATAAAAGGTCTTTAGTTAAGTTTACAAAAACTTACTATTTTTGGAAAGTTTAGAAATCCTGGACGTTAATACCGTCCCCTAATATTTGTTAAGTCCATTAACCCTAAACGTACTATGAGAAACTTAAATGTCTACTTCTACTTTCATCTCGAGAGTTTATATTCCGTAAATAAAACTTACTATATTGGTAATGTCTAACGTTTTCAAAATATTTTTTTAGAGTTATACTATCTAAACACACGCCCTAATGCATAACAAGTCATACATAACTTTCCTAAGGTTTTCAACTCACCGGACTCGAAAAACCGCCTCAAAAAACCCTTTTTTATAGTTCAATCACTCACATTTTATTTTAATGTTTTCAAAAATGACTCTACTTCATGTGGTCATAACTCTCTCGCTTTGACTTTCAACTTAAAATGAAAACGGCACTTATTTTTCCGAAAAAACCATTCCGGACAAGTTCCGTTATGAAGCATAAGCCGGTTCGGACCCTAAAAGGGTCAAAACACTCGATTTAGAATTTGCTCAGATTGTCACAAAAACAATTTTGTCGAAAAATGTTTTCAATCTTCATTTGACCATAACTTGTTCATTTTACGTTCGATTTTAGTGTTCTTTATATCAAAATTTGCGTGTGAACCTAGACTATCAAATCTTGAAGCTTTATCTTGTCAAAACATTTTTACGACACGCAAAACCTACAAATCAATTTCGGACATCAAACTGTTATATCTAAAACTTACCCAAAAACACCGCAATCTTCCCCAAGGGTCTAATCTATCCTATCTCCATTCACGACTAACTCAATCCAACAAAAACCATCTCAAAGACTAAATAACCTAATCCCATCGTTCTCATTTAACAAACGCCACTTTTACGGCCTTGACACTTCAATACAACCTCAAAAGTATAATAAAAATGCAAGTTTATTAATAAAGTTTTAAACTTTAAAAACGAGTTGTACAACCTTGATCATATTAGTGTTTTGGTTATAAAAAGTAACCTCAAATATGTATGATATCATTTTTAATAAAAGAGGGATGATGGTGAGTGAACGAGTAGAAGAAGAGTTCACCCAAACGAAGGAAATAACGATACTTACTTATATGAGAAAGATGATAGAGAAATTCTTGAACTTTAGCCCAAAATCAATAAATAATAACCCAAATTCACCAACGAATAACAATGATACTTGGAATAACTGACAATCACAACCGCATCAATCTTGAATAATGAGCAACAAACAACAAAAGTGGTGTTTGTTTAGGATCAAACGACGCAAGAAAGGGAGAGAAAGAAGAGAGGTATTTTGCTTTGTATGACATCAAATCTTTGATACTTTTTAGTGTCAATTTTCCCCTAAAAATACTTGCAATTGTCTTATAAATACTTGAATTAGATACTTTTACTGTTATTTCATTGTTTTTAGGTAAAATGCAAGTATATGACAAGAAACACGGATTTGGACACAAAAACGAGCAATATTGGATTTTCATGACATTACGGCGTAACGTCCCGAAGGATTTACGTCGTAATCAATTATTAATAACGAAGATTTGGTGCTAGACGAGGCATTTACGGCGTAACGTCCCGAACGATTATACGTCGTAAATTTAAATTATATGGAAAGATAATGAATGCTGACAAAGTTACGCCGTACGTGCGAAGTAATTACACTTTAACGAATTTTCTATAAATGTTGATAAAGCCACTCAGGGAGGATTTACGGCATAACATGGATGATGCCGTTACGCCATAAAGTATGACTCATCCAGGGACCGAAAGTGTATAATTATTATGAAGTTTCAAGGATTAAATATAAAGTTGCAACTACGATGACTAAACTTGCCAAGTACCCAAAGTTCATTAATGCCAATATATATATAGTTCGAATGGAGCAGATTTCATTCATGGAGTTTTGTGGTTTTTTCCTTCTTGCCGGCGAATAAAGACAAAAGGGTTTTATTCCCTTTTTGCTACTATTTGACATTCAGGTATAAGTGGCTAACCTTTCGAGGTTTTTGCCACAAATCTAATTAAGAAGATCGGAAGCATTAATTTCACATGATTTGTACATGATTCCTCAACAAATTACATTTTGATATCAATTAATTTGTTTAATGATTTATTGATTTTGCTTAATTTTTTTGATGCCTTGAAAATTTATTATGTTTAATTTTATTCTTGTCATTTAATCTGTTAATTATTCCTGGGTTATTTATTTTTGATCTCTATGTCTGACCATTGTTTTATTGGATATCCTTTGACTATCGTGTACCCCTGGGTTTTGATAGTATTGCGGGTGGTTTAGATCATGTTAATCCTGTTATTAGATTACCATTTGAACATGAGATTAACAGGGTACTAGGGTAGGTGATCATCCGATCCCTAGTGTAGGAACTAACCAAGTTACCGCCTCTATGACTTAATATACTTAAAAAGCACAGAAACTCTTTCATAGAGAGTTAATAATCTGTATAGGTTATTAGACTAGTTCTTGGGATAGTTGAAATTAATCACTATGACTTGGTTGCCCTACCTTCGCGACTTTCGGGGGATTCGGGATCACCAGAATTATGGGGCAGACTAAATATATCTATTCAGGTATGTCGACTTTAGAAACCACTAATAAACAAGAATTAGACATAACACTTGAGATCAAGATAATTAAACTTAGGATATTTAATCAGTTAAATGAGTTCATCTTCTTAGTAGTTTTCCACTATACCGATTCCTTTGATTGATAAAACCTCATTATTCCCTCATTTATTCTCCTAAAATTAACTATCTAAACAACTTTAAAAACATAAAAACCATTTAAACTCATATTTAAACCGCCATTTAGCTCTTGGGACGACCTCGGATTTACCATCTCTGCACTACTCACAATCGGGTTCTCTGTCTGTTAGTGCGTTTGTCAGGTGAATCGAGTTTTATAAATTTAAAACTTGAACAAATATATTTTAAAATAAAATACGCATCAAGTTTTTAGCGCCGTTACTGGGGAGCTAATTAGGTTTTAAATTTGAGTTTTGTATATATTTTATTTTAGTTATTTACTTTCTTGTATTTATTTGCTTGTAAGAGCACAATCTACTCGTATCTTGTGTTTGATTTTCAAGAATCATGGAAATGGAACCTGATATTGTGAACATGACACTTAGCGAGTACCGAGAGTATGAAGCTGAGAAACAAAGGCAATTATGATATACTGTTCAATCCATAAGAAGTCCAACAAATTATGATGAGGCGGATTTTGACTCTTTTCACCGGAATAAGAGTTAAAATAACCTTTTTAATTATTAAAAAAACCTAAAAAATCATGTAAAATTTCCCCCTTCCCAATAAAACTACCTCCTCCACACCCTAATTCCTTAACCTGTTCAACCTTATCCTAAGAATTATTTAGTATCTACCAATGTGAGCAACAATGTGAACATTTAAAGTATGACTATTGCAGAATATAATCTGTACGTTGCTAAACACAGTCTAGAAAAAAATCTACTAAATAATCACTCATATGATCTCACACCCTAATTTTTCGCTCAACCACCTTACACTCCTGTGGATAAGAAGGATTCCGACTTTGATGAGATTTTGGATGACTTATTTAGAATAGGAGCTGAAAACCTAAAGCGAATGGGACATGATAAAGTTCAGAATAGGTGTGATGATGACACATCCAAGGATAGGAACCATGAAAGCGGTAATCATCTCAACTTTCCTATTTTTTTCTGCTACTAATGAATTTTCTAGTATTTATAAATAGGATGTTGACTTGGAGGAGGCTGAGGTGGAAGATGATGATGATGGGGATACTTATGATATTTAGGATATTACGGTCGAGGACGTTCAACGAATTAGGCAATTTATCATGCCTAACGTCCCTAATGAAATGGACAAAGTAATACAACCTTTGATCCTACAACCCCCTACACCACACCACCTGACGAAGATATACTACACTGCTACTAATCAATATTGAATGAATCCTTTTGAAAGATGTCGGAATGAGATCTTGAATTCACCTTGGTTGACGAAGGTGTGCAGAATGTTATTCCTACTAAGGATTTAGAGGAGCTTCGAAAGACTTCTCGCTAAATCTTTAGTCACATTATACGGAGATACAGGTGGCATCTAAGTTTATAATTGATACGAGCTTTCCTTCATACTCACCATAGTCCCTTATACGGAAATATTTAAATCAATTAAGTCATCAACTAAACGTATTGTAACATGGAAATGAAATCTCCTTTCAGGTATGGTCTCAAATCATCATTTCCCTACCTCGTAAAAAGTAACAATTGAAAAAAAAAAAAAGACTGTTATATTTATTCACTATTTCGAGGCCATTTAACCCTTTAAATCTTGCAAATAAGCCCAGATTATATGCTTAATCTATTGTATTTTATGTTTTTATAAAGCACTTGGATGGCATTTGGAGGAAATACACGTGACTTGAGGCTCATTTAGAGAAGAAACGTACAAGATTACGACTCTACATCCACAAAATCATGAAAGACTTGTGCATACAGAGCGTGGGAGTGAGGGTGCGTCGCCATGCAAAAATCAAACCAACGTCAAGATCTTCATCATGACAGCGTCAGAGATCCAGCGACGGCGTCAAGACGTGGCCGACTTAAAGAGGATTTAGAATCATCCACCTGGTGACGGCGTCAAAACTTCAAAGCGACACCGTCAGACCGTTTTTACTATATATACAAAAAACCTGATTCTAGTGTTTTTAAAGTGTGTAATTGAATAGAAACTTTTTGAGACAAACCCTAGTCATTCTAGCAGCTTTTTAGGTTCTTTAAGGCCTCAAAACCCTATTGTAACTACCTTCAATCCATGTTTTAATCAAGTAAGATTATTTATCATTAATCATTATAATATGTCCTAAGCGTTTGATTGATTGATTTTATGTTCTTACTTTCCCACCCGCTTTAATAACATGCTAGGCTAAAACTCTCCTTTGTAATATTACTAAGTTGCATGAACAAGTATTGTAGATCCTTTTAATGTTGCTTCTTGTTGATGGATGTGCGCGTTAGGCTCTAGAAAACTAGCCATAAGATATTAAATTGGCATAGACGTCTAGGGAAACACGAGTGTGTAGAAAGGATACCATCAGTTAACAGTCTTATATTACCTTACCCCTAATATGGTTAATCCCTCTTAAGATATTTCACATGCATTTAATATACTCTTGGGGGCCTTGTAATAGTCTTCATACCTACACTTACTTGTGCGTTGCCTTCACGAATATTAATAGACAGCGGGTTCGTGTAATTCGTTCATGACTTAGGAAATACTTACACAGATCATCACAAGTGTGACAAAGCAATAGATCTAGGAGAAGCAATCTGAGGAGTAGTGCATGATTAGGTAAATACATCTTTTTATCATAAAGTTATCACCAATAGTTTAGATTATACTTAGTTTAATTAGTTAAAACAAACCAACCTCTCAAAACCATGATATTTACCTGCTTTCTTAAAAATATAAAAACACAAAAAGAATCTTCTCTCAACCCCTTAGAATTCTGTTAGACCGTGTTCGAGCCTTCCCAACCTATTCCTCCTAGGAAGTTAAACAATCCCCCGATATTGCCTATATACACTACAACAATAAAAAAAATTTTAAATAAAAAAATAAATAATAAAAATTAAAATATTTTATAAAAAAGATTATGATACACTGCCTTAGTGGAATAGCAAAGCTTCCAGTGAAGTCTTCACAACCTCCACATCAAGTTTTTGGCGCCGCTGCGTAGGGAATAGTTAGGTTTTAAACTTAGTTTAATTTAGTTCTACTCGCTTGAATCCTTTCAAGTGAGATCTTATTTTCGTTATATTAGCTTTTTTGTAGTCTATCTTTTCTTTGTGCCTTTTGTTTGTAACTCTTTTGTTCACCATCATGATGAATGAAAGACCACCTACCACACCCTTTCAAAACCCACCACGGACCACAACCTTCCCATTCCAAAGATATACCTTGGTGTTCCAACAACATCAAGAAGAATCTATTTACGATGCATGGACTCATTTCAAAAACTTAATCCAAAGGGTCCCTCGTCATGGCCTCGATTTATGGTCCCTTACTCAATTCTTTTATGATCATGTTGATGACTAAACTTGAATGGACCTTGACTTTTCAGCAGACGGAACCTTAGGGAATTCATTGATGAAGAAGCATGGGTACCTAGACAATTTGCCCAAGGCCAAAAAATAATAGGACAACCCACCAAACATTATTTAAGAGCAAGAAAGTATCAAATTAAGGCCCAACAAAAAGATATTTAGAAATGTGATGTTTGGTTAAGAGCATAGGTATAGCATGTTGATAAGGTGAAAAAATCAGACCACAATAACCCACAAGTCTATCCCATCATTTGAGGTATGCACACTGCCCGTGACTTACCCGGAAGAAGTATAAGAGACTATATGAATCCCGATGGAGGTAGAACCTTTAGATGAAACACAACTAGAGGATTAGGTATTGAGTCATGTAATCATGAATTCTCTTAGTTCTTGGAAGTTTCCTAGTTTTGATGAACCGAAGCCTCAACCATAGCCCTTACTAAATTGTCCACCCTTAGATATAAGTCTAGGAGAAAAAAGAGGCCCCGAACCACCCATCAAACCACATAGTCTGGATAGTTTTAGGATGAATGTAGTAGATAATTTGACCATTCATACACCGCCTTCTCTCAAACTGCGTCTTTTTCCACCCTAAGGATACAGATTGTTATTAGTCAGTAACTCTCATTCGCCTTGATGAGCCTAAGAAACTTATGGATTTAAAACCAGGATTTAGTATGACAAAGTGGATCCCAAGTGTTGATATTTAATATGGAGATTGATAGAAAATGATTGGAAATTAGAATTCTATGAAGTTGTTCTTTACTATGCAAGTTTATTTTCAGGAAGAGACTTAATTCACCCTAAGTCAATGCCCAAAAGAAGTAGAGAAGGTTAGGATTAAAGAAACACACCATTTGGAGCATATAATTCAACAACAAATTTTTCAGCATGTGACCCCTTCTCACAACAATGGTGTGTACAGTTACGTAATCTACCCGCACGTTGAACTTCAAGTGTAGGGGAACCCTCCCTTTATCTGTTTAAATAAGGGCAAGAGTCAGGCTCGTGACTTTTTTCCAAAGCGCATATTGGGAGGCCACCTAATGTTATTTTATCGCATTTTAGATGTCTTGGTGTTTTAATTCTTTCATTAATCTTTATGTTTGAATCATCATTTGTAATCATGATTTGCTTTATTTTTTAACATCTCTTATTACATAAAAGTTGTTTTGCAACAAAATAAATGTAGAGGGAAAATATCCGGTTTTTAAGAACCAATTGAAACATAATAAATAAATTGTTTAGATTAATTTGTGTCAGTTTCGAGTCATATGATTGTATTGACTAATCTCATGTTTCATGCAGTAATTCATACAGGAAATAACTTATATAATCGTGTGCAGGAAGTTTCTTAAAATACAGAAATGATAAAATTTTTCTCAGAGTTGGGAGACGACGTGCAGGATTTACCTGACGGCATCAGTCAGCGCCAGGCTACAGGAAAAATTGAGAAAATTTTCAAGTATCTTCGAAAAAATATTTGCCCCAACATAAAATTTATAATTCTTTTATAAACTTTGCATAAACCTATGATTACATCAATACTCTCATCCTATCTTTACTGCTTTCATAGAGTCAAAACCCTAAATTCTCGTTAATATATCTATCCTACGATTGTATGCATGGTGTAGTTTGTCTTTGTCCCTTGATTGTCAGGTTAATATGATGAGAAGAAGCTGGAAGTTTCGTAGAAGTTTCATTGGATGATTCTTGGAGGACGATCTAACCAGTTATCACATGTTTCATCTCCATTATTAAGCAAACAGGGGATACTAGTTCTTTTACTTGTTTTTCTTTTCCTTTATTTGTTTTATAGGGTCATTATTTAGAACATTGGGGATAATGTTCAACTTAAGTGTATAGGGGGGGGGGAAAAAACTTAGAAACTATTCCTTCATTTGCCATTTGCTTGTCCTTAAAATGATGTGTAATATATCAAAACATAACATAAAAGGTAATTTTAACCCAAATTTTAATTTTTTTTATGACACACACCGACAAAAACTGAGTATTAATAGCGTCTCATGGATAGGAATGTGTATTACTAGCACAAAAACCCTTAAAATTCCACCTCAAAAATGTGAGGTTCGCCTTTAGATCTATAGGAATTCGGGTATCCATCATTGATACCCAAGATAATTTTACCTTTAGCTTGTTCGAGTTAAGGTTCAAATGCAGTCATATGTGTCTATTCCGTCATTATGGATGTGTACGTATGGTCTAATATGTCGCTTTTCTGGAACATTGATCGGGATAAATATGAGTCAACCGTAGTGTATTAAATATCTAGAACATGTTTTTGTGATGCATCCCCAAGAACCCTCGCATAGTAATATTCGGATTGCTAGATAAGAGGCACTAGGATTAACCCATGTTTTAAACATGTAATTGCTATGATGGTCACATCGATCATATAACTATCCCACGCCCGTGTTTCGCACTTATTTTTAGTGCAAGACTCCCCTAATGAAACCCTTCGAGCCTATCCTTTTCACGGTTCTCATAATTTTCTTGTTAAGCCTACTATAAAAAGAGGCATTGTCACCCTTGGGGGGAACAAAAAAAACACCCAAAATATTTTTTTGGTTTAAAACCAACCGCAAATCGCCTTAGCCTACCTTGTATGTACTCACTTTTAGTACATTATTGTTTTAACCCAAGTTAATTATCGAGTACATGGTTGCTAAGTCCTTATCCTTGTAAATACAGTCTTAGGACGATTAGGATTCATGGTAGTATTCATCTTATGAAGAATTAGGGAAGAAGTAATTTATTAGCCCTAATAGAGCTCTAATAAGCGACCATGTTATGTTGATCCATCTTAAATTGGGTCATTAGTTAGATTGTAAATATTGAGTATGTAAAAGTTCAAGTGTAGGGGCGTATCTATAAACCCCCATGATGTATTGTATGTTTAAGCAATGGTAAGACAAAAGTGTACGAAAAAAATGTATATATAAAAAAAAGGGTGAAAAACAATGTATGTGCTGCCATTTGCTTATGTTATGTTTATAATATAGTCAAGAAAATAAAAAGAAAGAGATTGATGTAAAGTTGTGTAGAGTTTGTATATCTTTGTCCGAGTATTGGCTTAGCAACCAAATCAGCGTGTATTCTTATAAAATAATTAGCTAACCCTTTCACCCCAAAATTCAAACCACAAAAACCACCCACATATATTCCCTCCCATTCCATTTATGTTAATATATATCTACACCTCACCCACGACAACCCTTTAAAAGCCCTTTTAACGGTAATGACTGTACTTGCTCCTACGTGGAGGTTTGATCATTACCAAACCTATGGAAATTTATATGCGATGATAGGTAATGAGTTTTTGATTTTCCAAATTCTATAGTTATTATAATTTATTATACACCCCGAGTGAAAAGAGGAATCCAAACACCTTATGTGAGGTGCTAGTATACAAACTTCGTTCTTTTAATTACGAGTCCTAGAAGGTTGTGTTGTAAAATGCTTTTAGAGAGTAGGTTAAATGCCCCTAATATTGCTATTGTCTAGGTAGAAGAGCCTATTTGGACAAGCAAATCCTAAGTGTAGGGGTATTTGATGAGGTGTCATTTATACACTTTTTGGGCCATTTAACCCCCTAAAATCATTCCAAATATGCCAGATATGTGCTAAATTTGCTTTTTTTAGGTTTTTAAACACTTGGATGACATTTGGAGGAAATACACATGACTTGTCTCATTTGAGAAAGAAACAAATACGATAAACTACTCTACACCAAAAATCCATGAGAAGTTTTGCATACAGAGAGTGGAGACGGCGTCACCATCATAAAAGGACGGTGTCAAGATCTTCATCGTGGCAGCGTTAGAGATCTAGTGATAGCGTCAGGACGTGGCCGACTTAAAAAGACTAGAATAACAAGGTCGGACACGATATATTGTTATCCACGTGGCGATGGCGACAAGACTTCAAAGGATGCCGTCACACCGTTTTTTTTACTATATATACAAAACCGATTTTAGGGTTTTAAGTGTGTAACTTTGTATAACTTTTGGGAGATGAACCCATTTATTCTAGAACTTTTTAGGTTGTTTTAAAGGGCCTCAAAAAAATCCCCCCTAAATTGTAACTACCATTGCAGTCCATGTAAATCAAGTAAAGATTATCTATCATACTCATTCAAAATGCTAAGATGTGTTGTTTGATTGATTTATGTTCTGCTTTATTTATAACATACTCAGGCTAAACCCTCCTTGTAATTTACTTTGTGATTGCATGAAACTATGTTTAGTCCTTTTAATGTTGCTTCTTGTTGATGGATTTGTGCGTTAGGCTCTAGAAAACTAGCCATAAGAAATTAAATGGCAAGAACGTCTAGGAAACGCATTATGTAGAAAGGATACCATCAGGTAACAGACTCATACTATCTTACCCCAAATATCGTTGATTCCCTCTAAGATATTTCACATGCATTAAATAAAACCTCTTAGGGGCCTTTTAATAGTCTTCATACTACCTTACTTGTGCGTTGCCTTAACGGAATATTAAATAGACGGCGAGTTCATGTAATTCGTTCATGACTTAGAAAATACTTACACAGATCATCATAAGTGTGACAAAGTACAACAGATCTAGAAGAAGCAATATGAGGAGTAGTGCAAGATTAGGTAAATACATCTTTTTATCATAAAGTTATCACCAATAGATTAAAGTTATCGTAGTGTTAATTAGTTTAAAAACAAGACCACCTCTCAAAACTATGAAATTTACACTGCCATTCTTAAAATATAAAAACACAAAAAGCATCTTCTATCAACCCCTTAGAATTCTATTAGACCGTGTTCGAGCCTTCCCAACCTATTCCCCTAGAGAACTATAACAAGCCCCGAGTTTTGCCAATACTACACTACAATGATTAGGTACACTACTTAGGGGATTGTAAAGCTTCCTGTGAAGTCTTCACAACCTCCACATAAGAACACCCGAATGGTGTCTATTGCTATTTCCACCCACACTTGATCCTAAGTGAGGGGATGGACACCCGATTACCTAGATCATAAGGGTAGTGCAAGCAGAGACTCAAACAAAAAACAAGCGCTCGTGGGAGGCACCCCTAACCGATCTTTTAATTATAGATAGGCTCTGTTTCATTTCATTCCTGCAGATTAGTTGGGTTTGTATGTTTCTTACTTGGTTTTGCAGGGGGTCTAACTATAAGGGGATGGAATTCGAGGTCTCCTGAACTCGTTTTATGTGGTTAATTATTTGCTAATATACAACAGGTTACGGCGTAACTTATATAGTTTATTTATTTATATTATTGTTTTTATTTTTAACGGCAAAAACAAAGTTTGATAAGTGTATAATGCTTTCTATGATTATGCCGTAACTTGATCTAATAAAATTTTCAAAAATTGGCAACCAAATCATTACGGCGTAACTCATGCGATGGTTATGCTGTAATCCCTTCCTGCAACCATTAAATTTTATGAAGTTTTACAAACTGTGTATATTGGTAAATGACTTGTAGTTATGTCTCTGGAAAGCCTCACGAGATTTCACACGTCCATCAGCTTTGGGCCACAAGTGTTTTAAAAGGCTTGTTTGCACAAACGCTAAATGCAACCGGTATCCTAACGAAAGTTAAAGTAGGATTGTATTCCTTGTATCATCATTCTATACATTTCATGCTATTATGCTTTTATCCGGATTTATACTTTTGGTATTAGTCTTTCTTGCAGCTATATAAGTTATGCATATGATAAGGTGCTTAGATACTAAACAGGTGGTTGGTAAAGTTGGATGCTATACAGGTGGTTGGTATCATCATTCTATACATTTCGTCTAGTTAGATGCTAATACATGTTGGTTGGTAATGTTTGCCTGTGATGTGTGGATATTGGCTCGATGGAACCAGACTTGCAGCATGGCTTCGAGCAGCTGTCCTCTTCATCATAAACAAAAAATCCAGGAAGTTCTTGTTCTTAATTCTAAAACTCTTTTTCTGTTATTCATTCCTTAAAAACGTACAATAAGGACATTGTACAAAACAAGTGGGTGGATGGGAGTAGAATTATCACTTGACCTATTCTTTTCTTTGCTTTTCTAGTTTTATTTGAAAAATGGTGCCAAATTTAAATTTTTTGACATGTTTTTCTTACTGAACTAAAATTAATCTTTGCCGAATGCACATTTACCTTATATTTCTATTGGTGAGGTTTAAGCTTGATGATCCGTTTTCATCCATATTACAAAAATCCACCAAAATAATATGTGTGCTAGACTATAATTGTAGACACTAGAACTTGGCATGTACAATCAATTTCGAGACCTAATTGATTAGCAAGAATAGATGGTTCGAGAAGGCAACATTTAGGAATTCACCCAAATAAGCCTACATGTGTGTGTTTATCGACTTGTTACACTGACTTGTCGACCTCCGTGTTAAAAACCCTTTTGTTCCACTCATCATTAGTGCAAGATACCCCTAGATCACCTGTCACCAAGTCTATTTTCACCCAGTGTTATATGTTCTTTACACCAATTCGCCTTAGCCAACCCTGAAGTTCTAATATTTATTCATGTGTGAAATTTCTGGCTACCTAAAGGCCATGGTTTAGGAACATGGTTCAAATATTTGCACTATACGTTTAAGACATATTATTATTATCATACGACAAGACCCCCCGTATTTGGTCCACTTTCGATACGTTTATCTAAGTAAGGTGTAGAATGTAATATATAAGGAGTATTGTAAAAAATAAAAAAAAAAAGAGAAAGAAAAGGTGGTGCAACTATAAGCCACCTAGTGATCTAACTCATGATGTTGGTTACATAATTAAAGCCAACTAAATAAAAGGGTGGTGCAACTATAAGCCACCTAGTGATTATGGGGATGGTGCAATTATAAGCCATCCAAAGTATAAAGGTGGTGTAACTATAAGCCACCTAGTGAAGAATTGTAGCACGCCCACAAGATCTCATATTAGCTAACCCATATGAATAATATGATCAGATTTCGCACTCGAAACTTGACATGGATGGAATAGATAGCCGTTATGGATACCTTAGATTAATATAGACTATTTATTTTTGTTTTTGTCTTAACACCAATTAAATGTGTATCCCATGTCTATCGTAACCCTTATATCATCCAATAAACCTGTATTATATCACCCATGTTGCCTTTAAGAATTGTTTAGGCCCTAATTCTAATGGGTACGGATTTGTGTACTTCCAAAGATTATGATAAAATACATGCTATGACTATACTGTTGAGCGATCACCTCAAAAATGAACACTTAGACTAGTTGAGAGTTGAGTGATTTTTGATCCCCTTTCCCGAGAAGTTTTCGGCCTTTGCTGTTTCTAGCATAAGTCTTTTATAGATTCATTTCTTTGAGTTAAATCAGAGAAATCTTTTTATAAACTATTCTAGCAGGTCTACTTGAGGGCAAGCAGAAGTCAAGTGGGAGTATATTTGATGACATCAAAAATATTTTTTTTTTGATTACTTTTTAGTGTCAATTTTCTCCTAAAAATACTTGTAATTGTCTTATAAATACTTGAATTAGTTACTTTTACTGTTATTTCATTGTTTTATGGAAAAATGCAAGTATATGACAAGAAACACGGGATTTAGACACAAAAATGAGCAATATTGGATTTTCATGACATTACGGCGTAACATCCCGGAGGATTTACACCGTAATCAATTATTAATAACGAAGAATTGGTGTTGACGAGGCATTACGGCGTAACGTCCCGTACGAGTTACACCGTAAATTATTATTATGGAAAAGATAATGATGCTGACTAAGGGTTACGCCGTAACGTGTCGAAGTAATTACACTGTAACGTATTTTTCTATTAAATGAAGTGGAAAAGTCCACATCAGCAGGATTAACGTGTAACCTGGAACGAATGTCCCGTTACGCCTGGGTAACCCAACCAAAATTATGACTCATCCAGGACCTGAAGTGTATAATTATTATGAAGTTTCAAGGATCAAATATAAAGTTGCAACTACGATGGAGGACTAAACTTGCCAAGTACCCAAAGTTCATAATATCTATATATATAGTTCGAATGGAGCAGATTGCATTCATGGAGTTTTGTGGTTTTCTCCTTCTTGCTGACGAGTAAAGACAAAAGGGTTTTATTCCCTTTTTGCTACAATTCGACATTTGGGTAAAGGGCGAACCATTCGAGGTTCGCCACGGAATCCAACTAGAAGATCGGGAGCATTATTTTAGCATGATTTGTACATGATTCCTCAAAAATTATAATTTAATTTCAATTAATTATTTTTAATGATTTATTTGATCTCGGATTAATTTGTTGATGCTTGATATTTATTATGTTTAATTTTGTTCTTGTCATTTAATTTGTTAATTATTCCTGGGTTATTTATTTTTTATCTCTTTGTCTGACAATTGTTTTATTGGATATGTCCATTGTACTACGTGTACCCTGAGAATGTGTAGTAATTGCGGTGTTTATATCATTTAATCCTGTTATTAGATTACCACTTGAACATGGGATTAGCAAGGTACTAGGGTAGGTGATCATCCGATCCCTAGTGTAGGAACTAACCAAGTTACCACCTCTATGACTTAATATACTTAAAAAGCACAAGAACTCTTTCAGAGAGAGTTAATAATCTGTATAGGTTATTAGACTAGTTCTTGGGATAGTTGGAATTAATCACTATGACTTGTTGCCTACCTTGAGACTTTCGGTGGGGATATTCGAGAATCACAGAATTATATGGCAACAAAATATATCTATTCAGGTCTGTTGACTAGACTTTTAGAAAACCACTAATAAGAACAATAATAGACATATCACTTGAATCAAGGATAATTAAACTTAAGATTATTAAATTAGTTAAATGGTTTTTCTTCTTAGTAGTTTTCCACTAACCGATTTCCTTTGAATGAGTAAAACCTCTAATTTCCTCTCATTTATATCTCTTACAAATTATATTCTAAAACACCTTTAAAAATGTCATACCCATTTTAAACACAAATTAAAATCGCCCATTAATCACTTTAGACTACATCGGCATTTACCATCTCTCCACTACATACTATCGGAGTCTCTTCTATTATAGCTATTTTCAGAAGGAATCGAGTTTTATAAATCTAAAACTTGAATAAATATATTTTAAAATAAATACGCATCACTAGTGTGAAAAAAGAAATGAGAGAAATGAAGGATAAGAAGGAATAAATAAGTCTAGATTCATTGAATGTGAATTGAACCTAGATCCTTCCAAAGGACTCTTAGGACCAAAGGTGTACCAAAGGAACAAAAATGCTAAAATTGGGGAGTGGTGTTGGCAAGGAGAGGGGTCATAAGGGAGAAAGGGGAGGGGACAAAGTTGCCGAACATTGATTCTTTTCACTAGATATTTTCTTTAGGATTTTCAAGATATTTAAGCTTGCTTTTATATTTATTTCTAGTAAATACGGCAATAAGACGTTAAAATTCAAAATTGCGATTCGAACTAAATGCAAAAATTTAAATAATACACGATAGATATAAACGCGCCAGTCTTCTAAGACTTACGTTTATTTTCAAGAGATCTGAACGCATCCGATAATGTTGTTCTCCGATACACGCAGATAACTTCTTGGATTTTGGTCAAGTCAAACTAACTTATGAAAGTCAAATTTAGCAACGAAAAGTTCAAAGATTTAGACCTGGAAATTATTATGGAATGTCACATATCCTTTCCCCGGTTAAAAAAGCTTTGGTCCTCAAAGCTAATCACGTTTTCGTTCGGATGCAGTTACAGGTTTTTGGAACAAATGCCGGGTATACTTCTTCTGTAATTGGTCTTCACGTTCCCAAAGTAAACCTCAAGTCCTCGTCCTTGAGTTCCATTTGAGAATTTTGACGTTGACGATAAAAGTAATACGACTCTAATTTAAGCAACGTTTGACCTCACGTCCATTAATTTCAACTTTCAAAAACAACATCCCACGAACGTACAAATACCACTAGTGCTTTTTTGGTCCACATAATCTCCCGCATGATCAGAGTCGGCATATACTACGGTTTCTATGCCGGTCCCCTTAGGATACCATAATCCTAAGTGCGTAGTGCCTTTAATGTATCAGAAGATACGCTTAATCGCTTAAAGATGAGAGGTTTTGGGATCCTTTTAGAAGCGTGCACAAAGGCAGACACTAAACATGATATCGGGCCTACTAACCGTTAGGTAGAGTAAACTACCTATCATGCCTCGATACTTGGTACTATCTACCGACTCACACTCTTTGTCTTTTATGAGTTTAGCATCCGAGGACATGGGGGTTTTCATTGGTTTAGAATCTTCTAAGCCAAATTTCTTAAGCATTTTTTTAATATATTTAGATTGATTAAAGAAGATACCATCTTTTATTTGTTTTATTTGTAGTCCATGAAAGAAGTTAAGTTCACTCATCATGCTCATCTCAAACTCGTCATGCATGATTTTGGCAAAGTCATCACACATGTCTTGACAAGTCGAACCGAATATAATGTCGTCAACATATATTTGAACGATGATGAGATTTGAACTTTTGTTCTTTGTAAAAAGCATGTTATCTACCATTCCTATGTTGTATTCATGTTTAATAAGAAAAGATTTTAATCTGCCGTACCAAGCTTTAGGAGCTTGTTTAAGACCATATAAAGCTTTCTTGAGTTTATAAACATGATCCGGTTTTTTGAAGTCAATAAATCCCAGAGGTTGTGCCACGTATACCTCCTCATTGATGAAACCGTTTAGGAATGCACTTTTTACGTCCATTTGAAATAACTTAAAATCTAAGGCACCAGCATAAACTAGCAAGATCCTAATAGACTCTAACCTAGCAACTAGGGCATAAGTTTATCATAATCGATGCCCTCTTGTTGATTATAGCCTTGGGCGACTAATCTAGCCTTATTACGAGATACAACACCGTCCTCGTCTAACTTATTCCTATACACCCATTTAGTTCCTATGATTATCGTATTCTTAGGTTGTGGTACTAACTCCCTGATGACATCAAATAACGTCACTTTTATAGCATCATTTATCCCATGTATATTACCCATTTTGTATGATTATTGCAAAGAATTGTTACTTAATCATTTGTATTTGAGAATTGCAGTAATTATGGAGTACTTGGTAAAGATATGCTAAAAGGCACGTGTTTTGAAACATAAACGAAGAGTTGGAGAAAGTCATTGATTCTGACATCAATACACCGTATCATTCTAGAAGCATACGCCGTATCTAAAGACTTTGAAGAACTCAAGACCATTTCCTGACTTTAAAGAATACGCCATTGATACGCCGTATATGATACTTTGGTCAAAAATCAAGAAAAACACATTTTCAACCAATACTCCGTATCCAAAAACCCCAATACTCCGTATTGGTCAATACGCCGTATCCAAAAATCGGATATGGCGTATCCAATTTCTTGCGCAAGAATTTTGGAATATTTTATTCTTGGAGCCCACGCCAAGTCATCCAATACGCCGTATTAAGCTTTGTTAGCCTTAAAATATGTTGACTAATACGGAATTACACTAGTTATCATTAGGCAAGACCTGCAGGGACTAGAATTGTTAAGTTAGAATAGTTTCCCTTGTCTTGACTTATATATACCCCCTTCATACTTCCATGGAGGGGAGATGATTCATTTGTATCATTTCACTTAAGTGTATGTGTGTTCTTTCTCTCTTTAAAACACATACATATCTTTCCTTTTTTCTCTCTCTAAATAATATGGCTAAGTTCTTGTTTAATCCTCCCCGACCTTCGGATCAAGTTAGCTAGTGTTTCTTATTGTGTACAATTGGCATCAGAGCTAACCGGGTATATGTGTGGGTTTGTGTTTGTGGTTCTATTAAGCTTATTGGATTTGGCTTATTGTGGCTTAGGTTTGTTTTCTTTTCATTCGAGTTATTGTTTTTAACTCTCATTTTTTTGCTTATTTGAACACAGTTAAATCTTTCTTACATACAAAACGTTAGATAACAGCATAAATATTTTGGGCTTTCTGTTTAAAATTTTCATTCTGGGCTTATTGGTTAAATCAGGGTGCGTTTTGGTTTGTCAAGAAAAATGAGACCACGTTTTTTTTCTTCTTAACAAACGTGTCTTTTTTTTGTTTTCCTTCTTTTATAAGCTCCGTTTCTACAAAAAGTCAAGCAGCTTATTGTGTACCATTTTCGTGGCTTATT
>BQNB010119653.1:0-12747 GCA_026074375.1 Tanacetum coccineum
GGGATTAGGAAAAATGGTTTATACATAATGAAATTAGGAAATAATTCTCAAGAAATTTTTTGTCTCGCCACGGTAGTAGATAACTCGACCTTATGACATAGAAGACTTGGTCACGCAAATATGCGTTTAATTCAATCTTTGTCATCTAAAGAATTAGTTAGAAACTTACCTAAGCTAAAATATGATAAATATTTTTATGATGCTTGTAAAATTAGGAAGCAAGCTCATGCAAGTCATAAAGCTAAAAAAATGGTTTCCACTAAAAGATGTTTAGAATTATTACATATGGACTTATTTGGTCCATCGACAATTAAAAGTTGTAGAGGTAATCTATACACATTAGTTGTAGTAGATGATTATTCTAGGTATACATGGACTAGATTTCTAAAGACTAAAAATGAAGCTTTTGATAAATTTAAAATATTAAGTTGAAAAATTCAAAACCAACTAGGTAGTTTTATAATAGCTATTAGAACGGATCATGGTCAGAAATTTGATAATGAAGTACAATTCAGAGCTTATTGTGATGCACAAGTCATTACTCATAGCTTCTCGGCTCCACGTACTCCACAATCAAATAGGGTAGTAGAAAGAAAGAATAGGACCTTACAAGAGATGTCTAGGACCTTGCTTAATGAACAATCCATTCTACAAATGTTTTGGTGTAATGCCGTTGATACGTCAACTTATATACTAAATAGAATATTAATTCGACCAATACTAGGAAAAACTCCTTATGAAATATTTAGAGGTAGGAAACCTTTTTTAGAATATTTTAAAGTATTTGGAAGCAAGTGCTTCATCTTGAATACTAAAGACTATCTAACCAAGTTTGACCCAAAGTCATACAAAGGTGTTTTTCTAGGGTATTCTCAAAATAGTAAAGCTTATGTAGTACTAAATAAACATACAATGAAAGTCGAAGAATCACTCAACATGACATTCGATGAAAGTCCTCCTCCTACTAAATTATCACCATTGGTTGATGATGATGTTGGTGAAGAAGAAGCCATTAGAAAGAATACCAAAATAGTAAATACTAATAATGAAGAAGATGAGTCGATAGAAGTTGACGAAATTGTTAATATTAAAGAGTCCAAGAATCATCCACTAGATCAAGTCATAGGAAATCTTAATCACAGAACCTTAAGATCTCAAGCCCAAAATCATAGTAATTTCTTTTGTTTTATATCTACAATAGAACCCAAAAATGTCAATGAAGCATTAAAGGATGAAAGTTGGGTTGTAGCTATGCAAGAAGAACTAAATCAAATTGTAGCTAATGACATTTGGGAATTAGTCCCTTTACCTATAAGTCAATCCGTCATAGGAATAAAATGGGTTTTAGAAATAAATTAGATGAAAACGGTATAGTATCTAGAAATAAGGCTAGATTAGTAGCACAAGGATATAATCAACAAGAAGGTATAGATTATGATGAAACATATGCTCTGGTAGCTAGATTAGAGTTGATTAGAACACTTCTTGCTATTGCTTGTGCAAATGATTTTAGATTATATCAAATGGATGTAAAAAGTGCTTTTCTAAATGATTTTATAAAAGAAGAGGTTGTAAAACCTTGTATTTAAGGTCACTACTTATTCCAAACTTATAATTATTCTCTAAATTTTAAAGAATTCATTTTTATTATTTTAGTCTGTTTTTTATGAAAATCGTCAATTTTAAAACTTTCACAAAGCCTACAATTAGAGTTATCTGTTTTATCAATCGAGAAATCAACGAATGCCATATTTTAGCCATGAGAGCTTATTTAATTTATTTTAATGGTTTTACGACTTTTATTCATGTTTGGCCAAAACCGAGTCAAAAATCATATTTTATTAAAAATTAAAATTTAACGAGCTAGATTAGTTTTTGGGCCTGAGATTTAAAAGATGTAAAATATTTTCTGCCTTGGAAAGGGGTCGTACGTTTTGGCAAATGGGGGAAGTTAAACCCTAGGTATGTTGGACCTTTCAAGGTGTTAGAAAAGGTTGGAGAGGTTGCTTACAAGCTCGAGCTTCCAGAAGAGCTAAGCAGGGTTCACAATACATTTCATGTATCCAATTTGAAGAAGTGTTATGCCGACGAACCGTTAGCCGTTCCATTGGATGGACTTCATTTTGATGACAAGCTTTACTTTATCGAGGAACCCGTCAAGATCGTAGACTGTGAAGTTAAACGGTTGAAGCAAAGCCGCATTTTATTAGTCAAGTTTTGATGGAACTCCAAGCGAGGTCCTGAGTTTACGTGGGAACGAGAAGATCAATTCTGGAAGAAATACCCACATCTGTTCACAAAGACCGCACCGGCGTCAGGTGCCGCGTCTTAAGCCTTGAGGACAAGGCTCACTTAATGGGGGAAGACTATAACACCCCGTGTTTTAGGGTCATTAAAGTCGTCAATAAATCCACAATGTATCTTTTGTATTGTACGTGTTGCTTTTAAATCGTAAACGTTAAGCTAAATCGCGTAAGCTAAAAATTAGCGTTCAATGTAAACGGGTATCAAACAATTTAATGCTTATATCAAGCAAGTGTTATGTATTTTGATGATAATTATTAAGTTTGTTTATTGTATTTTTATTGGTTGCGTAAATTGATTTCGTTTCGTGATAAAATACGTTTAGGCATTCCCGGAACCACCAAAACTTTTCTACGCTTCAACAAATACCCACGATTGTACCCAATACCCAAAGTTTTATTAAACTTTACCCAAGTTAATATCATATGTCACTTTGTACAAAAGAAAAACCAACCAAGGCATAAACATGTACAAATAAACTCTTTATGTAAAACCTACAACTAGTAACTTGTAACTTTCATATATGATACTAGATATTTTGTAAATGATCAAAAACCATCTAGAAGGTCTTTCCCCCCTCCTACCTATGGCATACATCAAATGGGAGACCAAGAGCACACAAAAATGACCAACTTGCTTTGTACAACACTTCTTTAATTAACCTAGCTATGATATGTCTCACCTTGACCATAAGCTTTCCTTAAGACCCTCAAAGTGTCCCAAGACTCACTATTGCATCTTTTTGACCAACTAGCTCATATATAATACTAGTATACAAGAGTAATAACACATACAACACAAAACACTTAAGCAAAAATCAAACAAAACCTCCCTTTTGCTCTCTTGGCAACCCACGACTCACACACCCTCTTATACACAATCCATACAAATTTTTCTACAACATATTCAAGCCATCACACATCATTCCTAAGATATACTAAGGTGTTTGCAAGCCTTGGTTAACCATTTGCAAGTATTGAAGCAAAGAAAGTAAGATTAGGGTTTATAACCTAATCTAGGGTTTTCACTTTTGCAAGCTTTGGTTTTAAGTCTAAACAAGGGTTTAGCACTTATTTCTCATCATCATCATTCATCTCTAAGGTTATCTAAAGCCCTAAACTTTTCATTTCCATGATTATATGTGTATATGATGTATATGTAGTAAAATCACCATTAGAACATTTTTAACATGTAAAATGTATTTTTACTTGTAGTTATGAATTTGTGCACTTATACACATGTTATGTTGATGGTAAGATCATGTTATAAATGGGTACATAAGTGTTTTACAATCTTGGTTAAACTTAAAAAGTGTTAATGCTAGATTAGGGTTTTTAATGATTTACTTAAAAAGCTACAAGTAAAAGTGTATAAATAACTTTGTAAGCATGTTACTCTTGTTACCATGGACTTGTGAAGACAATGAATGGACTAATGGACTTTATTATAAGTAACACATAAAATATATATGGTATAAAAGACTTGTAGTAAGTTGCAAGATTAAAAAGTACATAAAATAAGCTTTATATAAAAGTATACATATTGATATTAAAAGGGCTGCTTGGATTTTGAATTTAAATCAGTATGTTTGACCTTTTATACAAATAATACGTCTCGTGACGATTCCAAAAAGGTAAGAAACTCAAAGAATGGATTAATAACGAAAAAGACACGCTAATTACGAGTTATACATTAATTAAATGGGTTTGTAAAATAACTTTTATAAAAACAAGTTATAAAACTTATACAAACAGAAGGTTTGACATTTTTATTAAATCACATATAATTTTAGGATTCCAAAATGATAAGAATCGAAAATTTTCAATTAATAACGAAAAAGTTATGAATTACGCAAATTTCTACGTTTAATTGTATAAAAATGCTTTTATAAAACAAATTTTATAAAAGTTACTGTTCACATCAGTGAACTAAAATTTTAAAACATCATTAAATAGATAGGATTTTCAATAACAAAGACGTGCTCAGAAAGTATCGCTAAAAAACGGAATCTATAACAATAAAATACGGACGTTTAACCGAGTTTTAACGTGTAATATTAAAGTTATAAAAATAAGTTTTATAACTGGTATGAACAGTAAAATCATGTGTTCCACAGAGGACATGAAATACCCATAATGTCATATTTTTGATACGTTGACTTTAATACGAAGCGTGGACATTAAGAAACGGACGTTGAAACGGAAAGTTATTTCAATTTTACTATGGTGTAAATTATAAATGTTTTAACTTTATAAATAATGTTTTCACTCAATGATGTAGATGGTGATTAGCAATATAGAATAAATATAGAAGTTACCTAATAGTGATTAGTACTTATTACGACCTCTAATTTAGGGATTCAATTTGATCTTTACGTGACGCTTTGAACTGCGATATTTGGATTATCAATTACTCGAGTGAGTTATAGCCCCATGTTTGACATGAGATTTGTTTTATAAGTTTTTGGATAAAAACATGCATTGAATTGTTTACAATGGACACAAGTGGTTAAGTTTATTACATTATGATTACGCTGTTGCCTAAGTAGCGATAACTCCTATTGAGCCATTATCATGAAATGTCCAGTTACTGATTGGAAGCGCGAATGTTATGAATAGATCTATTAGGATTGACATCCCCGTTCGGGTGATTAGCTATCACTGGGAAAACGAACGTATACAATGTCAAACATAGGATGTTGCGGGTTAGAACATCATCATGGGCAATGTAGGCCATTTATATGGTATTCATTTATGTCGAGCATCAGTGTCATGAGCTTAAGGCAACGTAATTACATTTATATGATGTCTGCATCTGTTGCATTATCATACACTTGGGAAATCTTGTTGTCCTATAATATATGATTTATCAAACCTATGAATTCACCAACATTATTGTTGACGTTTTAAAGCAATGTTTTTCAGGAGATCAGTAAGCATAAGGTGCCAAGGATACATTGGTGATTTTGTTTTGGATGTCAAGCTAAAGATATGGTTGCATTATGTTTTGGGAAACTCATGTATTGTGAACCAGTATCTTTGTAATAATAACAATGAACAAGTTAAAGTTTCGGGCTATTTGTATCAAACATTTGTTAAATCCAATGCATCAGTTTTAAAATGACTTTTTGGTCGTTCTATATATATCTTGTGATTTTGATCTGAGAAGGAACATGCCCCGGACCCTTATTCCGTTGCGACCTAATTTGGAGGTGTTACATTAGGGTGTTGCAAGAGATAATTGTTAGTGCTTTTAAACAAGTTTGGGTGACACAAATCAAGTTTTCGGGTTTTCTTGGGTCCTTGTGGTGTTTGGCCGATCATCAAAACCCATAAGGGTTGATAGTATTGATTTTCCTTCTCTTTATTTAGCATTGCAAGCCTCTTAATTTTCTTTTTACATTGTTTGATTTTATATATACTTGCATGTAGGTTGATTGTGTTTAAGAATCCATGGATTAGGATGCATGTTATAATTTTGGTGTTATTGGTAATTTTGATGATCTAGTAGAAGAAATAGGTTAGTAGTAGTAGTTTTGCGATGTTTGAGTTGATTTTGAAGGGTTTGAAAGTTAGCCGATTACGTCAGAATGTTGGGCGTATAATTCGGCCGATTAGTGATGTTGTAAACTAATATTTTGTTGTCTAATTTGATAGGCGTCGTCCTAATGAACGTTTCGATATAAGAATTAAGGTATAACTCTTAAAAACGAATAAGATATGGTCATTAGAAATTTGGAAATCCAAGTCATCAAATTCTGCACGTGTCACTTTTAGGCAGAATTTTTAGTCGCTTTGCGAGTGCCATATCTTGGTCATTCTAAAAGCTTTTATAGGTTTTTCGGAGGTTAAAACTAAGTTCAACGAGTCTAATTTCCAACGAAGGAGGCCTTGCGGATTTTCAATAAGTATAAGTAGGTGAAAAGGTCTTTACAAAAATGGTTGTCGAAATTGTAATTCTGGTCCAAAATTTAGGGTGTAAAGATGTAGTGAGCAGGAGGATCAAAACTTAATATTTTTTTACGAAATTCACACAGTAGCATCTTCATAATATGTATAATCTTCCTGAATTTTCCTAGATTATTCTAGAAATATTAGAGGCGTCTAATGGTGTACAACTTTTGCAAAGTCCAGCAGACCCTGTTTTGGGATATGCTGCGTTAGCGTATTTTTAAAAATGGTTATAAGTGTCTATGATTTTGGGGAAGGCTACTGAGGTTTAATAACATATATAAGTGGATAGAGATAGAAGGAGAACGTCGGTTGCGACCATTTGGTATCTCTTTAAATGTGGTTAACGTCTAGTAAAAACTGGTAAAATTTCAGAAAATATAAGTGTAGCATTTTTAGTGATTGTCAATCATGGATTCTTAAGCATAAGATATTACTACATGCCGATATATATAAATATGTATCTATTTACTCGTACTACGTTACATCTTATTATGAGTGTGAGTTTTAATTACATGCCACTATTATAGGTCGCGCTTGATTGTTGGCATTCGTCTTCTTCGTCAAGGTTTCTTGATCACTACTTTTATACTCTGTGAGTTTAAAGCCTCGCCTTTACAAATTTAAATGTTTTATTAAACCCCGCGAGAGAGATACATGCTAGTTTTATAAATTGAACACAAGTAGTTTTTGGTATGCTGGACCCGAATATATATCTTGATTGCATGAGTAGCATTTGCCAAAAGACCCCAATTTTGTGAACCATCTACTACCTATGATAGGTAGCCGCTGTTACAATTAATAGATCTATGGGCTTGACAACCCGGTCCGATGTTTGGGGATGCATCCATTGCGGGAACAGCCAATGTTCAGACATATTGTATCGAGATGTTAGTTGGTATGAGGCAAAGATACCTAACTTCGGGGCAATATTATTATTGAATATATCTTAATTGATCTTTATTAATCGATAGGATCGGTGTTACGAGCTCAATGTAATGTTTCCTAGTAGCTTGGTGTACAACAAGTTATTCGATGATAATTAATAATGCTTGTGTTCTAATTCTTATTCATATAAACTCTATAATTTCACTCAACGTTTTCGTTGACATTTTTAGCATGTTTTATCTCATGTAATCAATGTTGATGGCTTGGAATGGACGAGTGGAACGTTGCGCTAAATTTTATGAAATATGTTTTATGTTCCATTCTCCAAAACCTTTTATGTTATTGTCTTTCAAAACTTATGTTATGTTGGTGACGATCTTGTGGACAAACTTTGATACTTTGATAAGAATGGAATTAATGTTTTTACAACGTATCTTTTTGAGTCGTTCTTTATATTCTTATGATTTTGTACCATGAATTAACACCTAATTAGTTAGTTCCGCTGCTGTAAATTTGGGGGTGTTAAATATTAGTATCAAGAGCCATAAGTTATAGAGAACTAGATTATTTTTCAAAAACCAAAACTATAAATTTATTTTCTTATTTTCGCGCGCAAAGATTCCTCGTAGTTTCTGTTCAACTCATATTTGAAACTCATATTCTAGTATTTATGCACGCTTTGGGTGCATTATTGTTAAGTATTTATTAAATAAATACTATGATACATATCGAGATATATATGGATTATTAAGCTTTATATTAAAGCTTTGGCATTTATTTACACGTTTAAATAAATCATAATTAAATCATTATACTCATTTTAATGCATTTGCATTCATCCGTATATTGCATAAATCTTATGTATATAGTGACCTTATATATATTTATTTTGCGTGATTTCGGATTATCATGGCGGATTTACCTCCTCCCGACCACATTGCATATTTGCCTGAAGATGAGCCGGTTCACGTTGCATATCCCCTCAACCGACCACCTTCTACATCTGATGAGGAATCTGAGTTTGCCCCACATGTGGTTCCTATTGTTGATGCTAATGATGTGCCGGTACCTCCTATTATTCAGTTTGGCGATAACTTTCATGTTGGAGAGAGCTCATCTACTAGGGCTCTTCTTGCTGGTAACAGCTGGGTTTATGCACCTGGTCCGATAGGGTGCAATTTGGAAAGTGTTCATAGAGGAGATAAGAGATTGGATAGGCAAATGTTTGACAGGTACAAGAATAAGATCAAAATGGCGAAGAAGTTCAAAGAGGGTGGTCTTCGTATTAACCGCCATGAGTACGACATTACAGACTTAGATGCGGTAGTAAGAAAGAATAGCTCTGACTACTCCAAAATGATGAAGTTTGTAGAGGGCCTGAGTAAGCAATTTAATAAGCTTAAGGAGCAGAGATGCTGAGCTGAGCATTTAAGCCGTTGGGAGGCTTGGGTTAGGGATAGAATACATGAAGGTTTGCAATTTCAGGAGGAGCCTTCTGAGCCTCCTATTCACCCTGCTTTTGCACCACGTTTGGATGACCCTTATGCCATTGTTAAGGACACTGCTATTGCCGCCAGAGATGATGATGGTGATGAAACCACTACTCCTATGGACTCATAGCCCTTCGAGCCACGTAGATCCCCACGTGACCCGCAGTAGCTTAATATCACTTGTAGTTTCTTTATTTTGTCATTGTAATCACTAAACCAGACTGTCGGTTAATAGAATTAGTATCCATGATTGTAATGACATATGTCATAATTTGTGAACAATACAACCATGTACTAAATCTTATAATGAATAACTAACGACTACTTTTGATCTTTACTTAATTTGTTATGACTCCTTCTATGATTTGATTACTAATTCATGTTGTGATCAAGTTATTTGTACATGTTGCAATTATACCATTATATGAATACTTACCAATTTTCTTTGTGTTTGATAGAATCATGCCCCCCAAGGGAATGTTGGCTGCTGCAATTTAGAAGTTAGTTGCTTACAAGGTGGCTGATGTATTAGCTACATATCGTTCTACTAGAAATAATACTAATGTTGCTGGCAGATCAGGTGGTAGTGGTGGCCAAGGTGGGGCACCACCCGTTCGATAATGTACATTTGATGGTTTCATGAAGTGTGGTCCTACCCAATATCATAGTAATGAAGGTGCTGTTGAATTGTGTCGTTGGTTTGAGAAAACTAAAAGTGTGTTTGGGATTAGTGAGTGTGCTGAAAGGAGTAAGGTGAAATTTTCCGCTGCCGCCCTCCAAGGCCGGGCCTTGACATGGTAGAATACCCAAGTCGCTACACTGGGACTCACTGTTGCTAACGGGAAATCTTGGGCTGATATGAAAATGATGATGTCGGAAGAATTTTGTCCTAGTGAAGAGATTCAAAGGTTGGAGAATAAGTTACAGAGCTTAAAGTTGAGAGATACTAATATCATTGCTTACACTCAACGGTTTAATAAGTTGGCACTATTATGTCCTGAAGCAGTCCTGAGTGAAAGGAATAAAGTCGAGCTTTACATTAAGGGTTTACCTGAGAATATCAAGGGGGAAACAACTTCCTCTAAGCCCGCGGTACTTAATGATGCTGTTCGTATGGCTCACACTTTAATGGAGCAGAAAATTCAAGACAAGGCTGAAAGAGTTGCTGAGAGCAACAAAAGAAAGTGGGAAAGCAACAACAACCAAGGTTGTGGTAGCAATAACAATCGCAACAACAACTACCACAATAACAACCGAGCCAACTACCGTGACAGCAAACGTCACAATTAATATAATAACAAAAGACAAGGCAGTGCAAGGGCTATGACAGCTACCCACAATGACGGTGTTGATTAGGGAGAACCAGCTCCAAATTATAACCGTTGTGGATTGTGTCACTTTGGACAATGCCCGCCAAAGTGCAACCGATGTGGAAAGAGGGGTCATAGCAAAAATGACTGTAGAAAAAGGACCGTGGCTACTAGTACGAACACGCAACCAATCAAGACATGTTTTAAGTGTGGAGATAAAAACCATACTCAAAATCAGTGTCTAAAGCTAACAAATTAGAGAGGTGGTAATGCTACTGGTAGAGCGTATGCAATCAGAAATGCTGAGCATGTCCAAGGACTAAATGTTGTTACGGGTATGTTTTTGCTTAACAACTGTTATGCCCGTGTATTGTTTGATTCTGGTTATGACAAGAGTTTCGTTAATACTAGTTTAATCATTTAATTGATATTAAACCGGTAAGACTAAATACTAGTTATGAGGTTGAATTGGCTGATGGAAAAATAGTTAGTACAAATATAGTTTTAAGAGGTTGCACCTTGAATCTAGTTAATCATTTGTTTTATATCAACCTTATGCCCATAGAACTTGGTGCTTTCAATGTTATTATTGGAATGGATTGGTTAGTCGAGTGTGATGATGTGATTTTTTATGGTAAGAAGGTTGTGCACATACCGTTTAAGAATAAGATGTTGGTAGTGAAGGGTAATAGTGGCGTGCTTGATTAAAGAAAGGGGATGTCAGTAGTTCTTGGCCCAAGTAACAGAGAAAGAACCAACAGAGAGACGGCTAGAAGATGTGCTTGTAATTCTTGACTTCCTAGAGGTGTTTCATGATGATCTACCGGGACTTCCACCACCTTGTCAAGTTGGGTTCAGAATAGAACTTGTGCCAGGAGCCGTACCTGTCGCACACGCACCTTACTGTTTTGCACCTTCGGAGATGAAGGAGTTGTCTGATAAATTAAAGCAGTTGTCATAGAAATGATTCATTCGCCCGAGCTCATTGCCTTGGGGAGCTCTAGTGTTGATTGTTAAGAAGAAGGATGTGTCTTTCTATATGTGCATCAATTACCGTGAGCTAAACAAGTTGACGGTCAAGAACTGATATCCACTCTCGAGTATTGACGAACTATTTGATCAACTTCAAGGCTCGTGTGTGTACTCAAAAATTGATCTGTGATCGGGTTATCATCAACTCCGTATTAGAGAAGAGGATATTCTAATCACCGCATTCTGTACCCGGTATGGTCATTATGAATTTCAAGTAATGTCGTTTGGGTTAACCAATGCTCCTGCGGTATTCATGGATTTGATGAATCAAGTGTGCAAACTGTACCTTGACAAATTTGTAATTGTGTTTATCGATGATATACTCATATACTCCAAGATCAAGGAGGAGCATGAAGAACATTTGAAGATTATCTTAGGATTACTCAAGAAAGAACATTTGGTTAGATTCTGTGAAATTTCTCGGTCACATGATCGATAGCAAAGGCATTCACGTTGATCCCTCAAAAATTAAGCCATTAAAAATTGGGTCGCGCCTTCAATGCCAACCGAAGTAAGACAATTTTTGGGTTTAGCTGGGTATTATCGAAGATTCATTGAGGGATTTTCCTTGATTACAAAACCACTTACCAAGCTAACGCAAAAAAACAAAAAGTACGAATGGGGTGAAGAAGAAGAAGATGCATTCCAAATGTTAAAGCAGAAACTGTGCAGTGCGCCTATTTTAGTGTTGCCTGAAGGGACGGAAGATTTTATGGTATACTGCGACGCCTTAATCAAAGGTTTTGGAGGAGTTTTGATGCAACAAGAGAAGGTGATCGCATATGCCTTACGACAATTAAAGAAGCATGAAGAAAACTATACGACCCACAATTTAGAGTTGGGTGCTGTGGTTTTTGCTCTTCGAATTTGGAGACATTATCTATACGGGACAAAGTGTGTTGTGTACATAGACCACAAAAGTCTGCAATACATTTTGGACCAAAAAGAGCTCAATATGAGGCAGCGTTGATGGATTGAACTCTTGAGCGAATATGATTGTAAGATTCGCTATCATCCCGGTAAAGCCAATATAGTGGCTGATGCCCTGAGCAGAAAGGAAAGGAAAAAACCACTGAGGCTTAGAGCTTTGGTTATGTCGGGTTACATAGACTTATCTGAGATGATACTCCAGGCTCAAACAAAAGCAATGAAGAAAGAGAATTTAAAGATTGAGAACCTAGGAAGATTGTTGAAGCCAATATTTGAAATTTACTCTGATGGGATCAGGTATTTTGATAAGCGTGTATGGTTACCATTGTTCGGGGGATTAAGAGACCTAATCATGCACGAGTTGCATAAGTCGAAGTATTCAATTCACCCTGGTTCTAATAAAATGTATCAAGATTTAAAGAAGCTTTATTGGTGGCCGAACATGAAATCTGAGATCGCCACCTATGTTAGTAAATGCTTGACGTGTGCCAAAGTGAAGACTGAACATCATAAACCGTCAGGACTCCTTCAACAAACTGAAATCCCTGAATGGATGTGGGAAAAGATCACCATGGATTTCGTTACGAGACTTCCAAGGACCCCGAGTAGCTACGACTCGATAT
This sequence comes from Tanacetum coccineum, assembly GCA_026074375.1. NCBI lineage: Eukaryota > Viridiplantae > Streptophyta > Magnoliopsida > Asterales > Asteraceae > Tanacetum > Tanacetum coccineum. The sequence continues at coordinate 12,528 of BQNB010119653.1, forward strand.
AGGTTATCGTTGATCGGTTGACTAAGTCGGCTCACTTTTTATTGATGAAGAAGACCGGTAGCATGGAGAAGCTCACTCATCTATATTTGAAGGAGATTGTTTAAAGGCATGGAGTCCCTGTGTCAATTATATCGGATCGAGATAGTCGTTTTGCATCCGGATTTTGGAGATCAGTTCAAAAGGCCTTGGGTACCGATGTAAATATGAGCATGGCTTACCA
>BQNB010119654.1:0-15570 GCA_026074375.1 Tanacetum coccineum
TATAAAAGATATGGCTGGAGGCCATGACGTCAAGCCATAACACAACGTACCTTGTGCTTATGGATGGCAATAAAACCCGTACCCGATGGAGACCCGGTCCTCAAACCCGAATTGACCGGGGAATTCCCGAGTTGACCGGGGATGGGGATAACATAAATCCCCGGCCCCGTACCCGACCTGAACTTTTTAATGTACAAATATATATAAATTATTTGTATATTAATGCTACATGTTCATGTATATGTATAATATTTTTTGAGCAAATGTATATGTATATATTAGTGAGTATTGACAAGTATTATACTTGAAGTATATTTGTATATATGTGATATATAATGGATCAAATATTTTTAAAATGTTAAGCACCAACTATATATTATTCAACCAAAGATTTTTCGAATACACACATTTGATCTATTATATATATAATATATGTGATGTTTAAGTATTTACGATGCTTTAAAGTTAAAAGACATTTTAATTAATCCAACTATGTACAACGTATGCATTATAAGACATTTTGTAGGTCAATTATTTATATTTTCGATTAATTGTGTAATTTTTATGCTCAATTTATAAGTGCGAAAAATACCTGAATCCCCATGGGGATCCTCGATCCCCATTGGGGACGGGGATGGGGATGTAAAATGATTCCCCGATAGGGATGGGGACGGGGATGAGGGTGAGGCTGGGAAACGGGGATGGGGATGGTAAATACGATCCTTGAAATTCCTCGACCCATTGCCATCTCTATACATGACTCATCCGAAGATATCCAAGAGCATTGCCAATGCTGTAGACAATGATGATATGACCGAGTTATGGCATAAGAGACTTGGTCACATGAGTGAAAATGGGATGTCTATTCTTTCTAAGAAGAATGTGTTATCTGGTGTGCATGATATCAACTTGAAAAAGTGTTCTCACTGTTTGGCAGGAAAGCAAACTAGACTTGCTTTTAAGAGTTGTTCTCCTTTCAGAATGGAGAACATACTTGATATGGTACATTCCGATGTTTGTGGTCCCATGAAGACTAAAACACTCGGTGGGTGTTCATATTTTGTCACTTTCATCGATGATCACTCAAGAAAGGTTTGGGTATATACCTTGAAGACTAAAGATCAAGTATTGGATGTGTTTAAGCAGTTTCATGCTTTAGTTGAGAGGCAGACAGGGAAGAAACTTAAATGTATTCGAAGTGATAATGGAGGTGAATACATTGGCCCCTTTGACGCGTATTGTAGAGAGCATGGAATTCAGCATCAAAAGACTCCACCGAAGACACCGCAATTGAATGGCTTGGCAGAGCGGATGAATAGAACCTTGGTTGAGAGAGTCAGATGTTTGCTTTCACATGCAGGGTTGCCTGCTTCTTTTTGGGGTGAGGCTTTGAATACGGCGGTACATGTTATTAATTTAACCCCTTGTGTTCCTTTGCGTTTTGATGTTCCTGACAGGGTTTGGAGCGGCAAAGATGTTTCATACCATCATTTACGAGTCTTTGGATGTAAGGCATCTGTGCATATTCCCAAAGATGAAAGATCAAAGCTTGATGTGAAGAATAAGCCATGTGTGTTCCTCGGGTATGGTCAAGATGAACTTGGGTACAGGTTGTATGACCCAGTACAAAAGAAACTTGTTCGCAGCCGAGATGTAGAGTTTGACGAAGATCAAACTTTGAAAGATGTTGAGAAGACTGAGAAGGAGACAATTCCTCAACATAATGATGATCCTATTGACTTAGATCCGGTTCCTCCAAAACATTTTGATGCACAGTTTGGAGATGATATTCAGAATGATGAAGAACAAAATGATGAAGAACATGGTGCTGATGATGTTGATGCTCAAGAGCAACCAAACCTAGATGAAGACGTTCATCCTGAGTTGCCAGTGCCTATGCCACCATTTGTTCCACTTAGGCGGTCCACTAGAGATCATCATCCTTCCACACGCTATTCTGCAAATGAGTATGTTTTACTCACTGATGGGGGAGAGCCCGAGTGTTATGCAGAAGCTATGGAAGATGAACACAAGAAAGAATGGTTTGATGCCATGCAAGATGAGATGAAATCCTTGTATGAGAACAATACCTTTGAGTTGACGAAGTTGCCTAAGGGCAAGAGAGCTTTGAAAAACAAATGGGTTTACAAATTGAAGACTGAAGAGTATACTCCTAGACCGAGGTACAAGGCCAGATTGGTGGTTAAAGGTTTCAGTCAGAAGAAAGGTATTGATTTTGATGAGATTTTCTCTCCAGTCGTGAAGATGGGATCTATTCGAGTTGTTCTTGGTTTGGCGGCTAGCCTCGATCTTGAGGTGGAGCAAATGGATGTCAAGACAGCTTTCCTTCATGGTGATCTGGATAAAGAAATCTATATGGAACAACCTGAAGGGTTTCAGGTTAAGGGGAAGGAAGACTACGTGTGTAGACTTCAGAAGAGTTTGTATGGGTTGAAGCAAGCACCGAGACAGTGGTACAAGAAGTTTGAGTCGGTTATAGGGAAGCAAGGCTTCCGAAAGACTTTTTCTGATCATTGTGTTTTCTTTCAGAGGTTTGGTGATGATGACTTCATCATCTTATTGCTATATGTTGATGATATGCTGATTGTTGGCAAGAACATTGGAAGAATTGCCCAATTGAAGCAAGATTTGAGCAAATCCTTTGCTATGAAAGACTTGGGGCCAGCAAAACAAATCCTTGGCATTCGGATTTTCCGCGATAGAGGTGCCAAGAAGTTGCATATATCACAAGAGCAATACATTGAGAAGGTGCTGCGCAGGTTCAACATGGATAAAGCTAAAGTGGTTAGTTCCCCTCTAACTCCCAACTTTAAGCTTACTGATAAGGATTGTCCTTCTTCTAAGAAGAATATTGAAAAGATGGATAGAGTTCCATATGCCTCAGCGGTTGGTAGCTTAATGTATGCTATGGTGTGTACAAGGCCGGATTTAGCTCATGCGGTTGGTGTTGTCAGTCGGTTCCTGTCAAATCCTGGTAAGAAGCATTGGGAAGCTGTTAAATGGATATTTCGATATCTGCGAGGTACTTCCAAATTGGGTATCACATTTGGAAATGGGAAACCCATGCTTGTTGGTTACACAGACTCAGATTTGGCTGGAAATAAGGACAACATGAAGTCCACTTCTGGATATTTGATGACCTTTGCAGGGGGAGCTGTTTCATGGCAATCAAGATTGCAAAAGTGTGTGGCCTTGTCTACAACAGAGGCTGAGTATGTGGCAGCAACGGAAGCGTGCAAAGAACTATTGTGGTTGAAAAGGTTTTTGCAAGAACTTGGTTTCAAGCAACAACGTTATGCGGTTCTTTGTGACAATCAAAGTACTATTCACCTTGCTAAGAATTCGATGTTTCATAAAAGAACAAAACATATTGATATCCGGTATCATTGGATTAGAGATGCCATTGAAGATGGTATGTTTGAACTTAATAAAGTTCATACGGATGATAATGCTTCCGATATGTTGACGAAGGCTGTAGCAAGAGAAAAGTTGAAGATCTGTTGCTCGTTCGCCGGGATGGCGAACTCATCCTCATAGACAGAAAATGGGGGAGATTTGTTGGGTATTTTCTTAGTCCATGAGGATTAAGAGCCCAACACATTGGGGCCCATCTTGGGTCCATTTAGTCCTTATTTAGGGCATCCTTATGCTCATTATAAAGTGTGAAAAACAAGAGAGAAGAGAGTAAGAAAAGAAAAAAAGAAGAAGATTTTCGGAGTTCTTATCACCCAAAACCCAGCAGCAGTGTTTCGTCGATCCCCGGAGTTTGCACCGTCGGATCGTCACGATTTTTGGACTGAAGCTTCCTTGCATATAAAGGAAGGTTTTGACCGTTGGGATCTTGATTTTGAGGCCTGGAAGTTCTGTTTCTTACCCGGGCAGATTGCAAGTTGTTTGGTGATATTCTTCCTTTCTTGTTCTTTGTTTGTTGCCATATATCTTGATATTGATTCCAAGATTATGATGATTGTTGTATGCCTCTAGTGTTATCTAGAGAAGACTTTGTGTACCTCTCTTGCTTGATAGTGGATTTAAGCGGCACTAGGTGTCCCGTGGTTTTTACCCACTTTGGGGTTTTCCACGCTAAAAGCTTGGTGTTCTTGGTGTGTGTTTGATTATCTTTAATACCTGCTGATTTGGTTGATTTAATATTGCTTGGGGGCTGGTTAGAGTTGCTTTTAGTTTGCCTTATTTGTTTACTTCCTCATAGGTTCATACGGGTTTGGGTAAGTGCTGTCAAACGAAGGTTTTGCTTCCGCATTTGTGTTTATACCGTTGTGACCCATTGCACTTTACCCGTCATATTCATGCATCGAACGTTAAACTAATTCATTCTAGCCATTACTTCCAAGATCGGGAAATACGCAGCGATAAGGTTTGTATATACATTATATAATATCCCTTTTGTATATATTTATATATGTCTACGATTTGCTGCTAATGGGTCAAGTGGGTAAAAATAAGAAATTCGGTGTGCTATTGTAATAATTTTTAATAAACTTTAAAAATATTTTACGCAACAACTATTTATTAAAAAATGCACGAGACAAGTTTGTGTATTAATACACTTGATCCGTTTTTGACCCATTGCCCAACCTGCCCGTATTGCCGCCTTTGGGCTACCATAAGGTATAAATGATTTTGTTATATAACTAAACCAAGTTAACATCCATTGTTAAATGTTGATTAATTTTGGCAGGTAGGTTGGGAAAAAATTCTAACGTTTAATGCTGAAAACAACTTTTGGCTAATCCACTGAAAGACCCTGACAATCGGCATTTTTTGTTTACTTTCTGACAGGTTAGTGGCTTTCTCTAATGTATATATGTCTTTATCATTACCAAACTACAATTGCAATGGCCACATTAACAACTGCTTAAAACAAAGAGGTTAACTAAATGGATTTTATTTTGAAGCTAGAAATGGTCATGAGGACCTGGCCTTCCTCAACATGGTGGAGTCAAATAGCTTATAATCATTCACATATCAGATCTGTTGCAACTTTTGTTGTTTGCAATTCATCATGTTTATTTCACTTATGAACTAATTCAACTCCAAACCAAAAATCATTTGAGTAACAATGCATATAAAGAACCCTCAGAAGTCATCATACCAATTTTTATGTGAAAGCTGCAATGTAAATCTCTTGGCCACTTTAACAAACCTATCTACAAACTCCATTGGCATATCATTGGTTAGAAATGAAAGACTTATGAAGTGATCTTCAATAGCACTATCCTACCACATAATAAATTAAATCATCATATATATTAGTCTCTTAAGTTAACAGATATTCTATTGTATCTTTACAGCTCAAACATTATACATGTATTGTGCCACTAAGCGATTATAGGATGTCTGATTCCGATGGGATTACATGTAACAAATGTTCAGATATTAATTATCTTTTGGTACAATGTCCAATAAGTTTCAAAAAAGTATCATCTTTCTGATGTATGTTGAATGAAGATTTCGCTAACAGCGGGCTTAAAACTATATTTGTTTATGCTCTTTTATTGCATTTATTCATGAATAGTCATTGTTTTTGTTTTTGTTAATGTACGTAAGTTAGAAATTGTATACAGGTCAGATTTGGCTTTTACCTCGGTTTGTATCTTTTTCTTTCGTGTTTATGCATATTGGCAAACGAGCATCAAATTTATAGTAGAGCACACGCCGTTGCTTTTGATTTTAAAACGACACAAAATCCAGCACCCCGCAGTGAAGCGCGGGCAGACATACTTGTTATATGTTCAAAACCTATTTTCTGAATTATTCTTATATCTCAAGTCTTATGTTTTGAGTTATTTTTTAATGGGATTTCAAGATGTCTGTTCTCTTCTTGAAATCAAAATTATCCGGTTTGAGTCATGGTAACGATGAGCACAAGCTCAAGTTTGGCGGATTATTCGATCAATAAGTCTCACATTATGTTAAAGGTATGTTTGGCGACACATAGCACTAGCAGTAGTAGAAGTAGTAAGAAGTAGCTGTTTGTTTAAAAAATATGTTTGGTAACGTATCTGTAAGCTGGAATTAGAAAGTGTAAAATTACAAAAAAGGACATATAACCCAATTAAAGAAATTATAAATTTTATATATGAGAGTATAAATGTAATTTTATAATAAACTGCTAGGAGCAGTTCTGAAATGTTTCTTCAAGAAGCATTTGAGATTGAAGCGGTTAAACAATATTCAATTGCTTGTTGAGGTGTTGCCAAACAAGATTTTCATCTAAAATGCTTACCGCTTGCCGCTTGTCGCTTCTAAACGCTCCAAAATGTTTGTTGTCAAACACAGCCTAAAAAGAAACAGTAAAGTCATCATATATGTGTACGCACTTAAAAAAAAATCGTCTATTTAGTGACTATATTTCTAATGACACAAAAAAGTTTCATTAAATCTAGCTTTTTGGTCATACTTTTATACGATAAATATATTAATTACATTAATAAACATATTCTCTGTGTAAATGCGTGCGTCCCCATAGGCTCAAATAATTCCTGGACATATATAATTTATATTTTGTTCATATTCCAACAGCTCCCACTGGCATTGTTAATTTATTTAATTAACATTAGTAAGCGTTATAGCAACACGCCAATGCTCCCAGAAACATTAAAGAGTCTGTGGTTTCTAAAACACGGACAATAATGATTTTATGAATTTACAATCTTTTTGTTTCAAATGATTTATGAATTTACAATCCCTTTGTTTCTGATACCGTGTTAAAAATGGATATGGATCAATGTCATTCCATTATTTAACGATTTTGTTTCTCGTATATGTAACTAATCAAGATTACCGAAAATCAATGAGACATATCTACATGAGTTTTCGGGTACGGCCATACACACATCTGATTAATTCTACGAGGGGCCCAGTGGCATCATTCTTCAACTATTGAAGGAACAAATTCTATATTGACTGCAAGTGTCAAGTCATCATGCTTCAAAATCTCTTCTGAAATAGCCCTTATTAGTTATCCATTTTTCAGGATAACTTAAAGTAGATCAAGAAGGATTATCCACATACGCAAGACCTACTTGCATCTCAAGTCTAAGGATTTTGTAAATAAAATCACTTACAAGATTTACTTAATGACGACGATCCATAAAGTAATATTCTTGTGTTGGGGAAATCCAATATTCATCTTATGAATATCATGTGAGTTTGGTGGACATATCCTTAATATCTAAAATATCACCAATCACTCAGAATTGTCTTAATTTAACAATATTCCCATATTGTTAATCGACAACGGATTAATTTAGAATAATAACTATTATTATTCATGGATTTAAACATGCAAATATAGGACACAATTTAAGATAAAAATAACAAAATACCAAGTATCATTATCATAAAATAAATTGTTTAAACATCCCTTATCCAAATACTAAACACAGATCTACATGAAACTACTAGCTAAACGAAGTCCCATGCTCTTAGCATGTTGAGTAAACTTTCCTTTCGGTAAAGCCTTCGTAAAAGTTATGCTAGATTGTCATCTGTGTGAACTTTAAGAAGGTTACTTCTATGGTAGTGTCTGGTGCCCATCTGAACCCCCGGTTCGTTGGCAAAATGAAGTGCGGCTGAATTATCGCAAAACATCCTAATAGGTTCGTTTATTATTGGTACTATACCAAAACTTAAAATAAACTTTTAATCCAAACAGCTTCCATCTCTGCTTCTTAAGCAGCTATGTTATTCAGCTTATGTAGAAGGCATTTTAGTAGTACTTTACTTGGAGCTTTTCTAGTCTATTACGCTTTCGTTCAAAATGAAACGTATCATGTCTGAGATTTCATATCATCTATATCGGTCTCAAATCCAGCATCGCAATAGCAATCAACTCGAAGTTCAGCTTCCGGATTTCCACCATAAACCAAGAACATATCTTTAGTATTTCTTAAATACTTAAGAATATTTTTCACAGCAGTCCAGTGAAGTTCACCAGGATTCTGTTGAAACCGGCTTGTTATATTTTGCGCGAACGCAACATCAGGTCTAGTGCATCTTACTGCATACATAATGGAACCCACAACCGAAGCATAAGGTACATTTTGCATACGCTTCACCTCTTTAGGTGTTGAAGCACCTTGTGTTTTGTTCAAGTCAAGTCTTTTTTCCATGGGGATATGACCACGTTTGGAATTATCCATTTTATATCTCTTTAAGATCTTATCCATGTAAGCATTTTGACCAAGTCTAATCAATCGCCTTGACCAATCTCTGTAGATTTTGATTCCAAGAATAAATGCTGCTTTCCTCAAATCTTTCATAGCAAAACACTTTCCAAGATAATCCTTTACACTTTGTAAACTTGGAATGTGATTTCCTATGATGATTATGTCATCAACATACAAGATGAGGAATATAACATTACTCCCACTAGCCTTTTGATATACACATGGATCATCAAGATTTTGATCAAAACCAAACCTTTTGATTTCTTTATTAAATCTTTTATTCCAGCTTTTTGATGCTTGCTTAAGACCATAAATGGATCTTTGAAGCTTGCATACTTTTCTGGGATGATTAGGATTAACAAAACCTTCAAGTTATACCATATAAATGTCTTCATCAAGATAACTATTTAAGAAGGCAGTTTTGACATCCATTTGCCATATCTCATAATCATAGAATGCCGCTATAGATATGAGAATCCTAATAGCTCTAATGTCAGCGACGGGTGAGAACGTTTCTTCATAATCAACCCTATAGAGTTGAGTATAACCCTTTGCTACAAGACGAGCTTTATAGATATGTACAATACTATCCATGTCAGTCTTTTTCTTAAAAATCCACTTACTCTCAACAGTCTTACAGTCTAGAGGAAGATCGACCAGGACCTATACTATATTGTCCATCATGGATTGTATTTCTGCATTCATACCATCGATCCACTTATTAGATTCAGAATCTAACATCGCGGCTTTATAGTTAGTGGGTTCATTAAGATCCCCTAAACTATGCTCATCCGCTTCTACATTTAGACATAAACGATTTGGAGCTCGATGTGTCCTTTCGAATTCCACCTACAGATTACCTTAGCTTATTTTGGAAGATGAGCCAGATTGGGATGGGCTCATATGACAATACTAGCTTGTTCTAAACAAGCTAGAGCTTTGTAGATTAAGCTCTAAGAGCAGCTATAAGCCTTGTTTAAGCAAAGGCACTTATAAGTTCTCATTTTCTATTTTTTAAAGTTTTTTTCCTCGCTTTAAGCTTATTCTTTGTTATATTCTTATGTCTTTATGCCTTATCTATGACTTATTATGTCTTAATATCGTGATTGAATCTAGTTGTAATATTCTTTTAATCTGTTTAAGCTTTAATTAATTATTAGTTCAAATTGCTTAGAAAAATCAAAAATTAGGTCTTATCATGATTAGCTAATTGTAAGTGTTATTTGTGGTTTAACTTAGCTTCTTAAGCTTTAATATTTAGGAATTAGCTATTTTAGAATTTTACCCCTTATTTAAAACTGATTTAAGCTTAATCATGTTTTTCAAACTTATTAAAGGGTGTTTGGCACAAACAGTTCTAACCTTGGTTAGAACTATTTGATTGCTTGTGTCCTTTAAGCCAAGTTTGACAAGCTCAAACTAAGCTTATAAATCAGTTTTAATAAGTTGTTTAAGTTTAAAATACAAGTTTAAAGTCTTATGTATTAATGGCTTAAATCTGTTGGATCTTAGTTTATCATTTCAACTTAATTGATTCAATCTTAATAAATGGCCTTTAGGAATTGTTTTCTTACTTGATTCGAGTCTAATAATGCAGTAGGATTGAGTCAATGTGTGTGCATTTGTCCTTTGTTTAAAATCAATATCTGTCAAAGTTATGAAGATCTCTTTTCAAGTTTTAAAAAGTCAGATTTCAATAGCAAATTTAGATTAGATAAAAATAGTTTTAAGGTCTGAATTTGAGAATATAAGCTCTTTGGATATTGAGCTTGATCTGTTTCAACTTATGTTCATATTTAGACTTCATTAGGTAGCTTAAATCTAGGTCTGCATTAGCCTTATTTTACCTTCAAAAATCAAAAAGCCAAAAACAGTTTTAGTCTGTCAGTTTTAAAACTCCTTTTTCTAGTTATTTTCTAAAAATTCTTTAAATTTTAGATGTTATGAGTTAATTAGAGGCCAAAGTTAATCCGTTTTTAGGTTTTATGATCTAGCTTATTAGTTAAGTTGCTTAAAAAGTAGTTTAAAAGTGCCTTCTTAGGCTGTTTGGATAAGAGATTTTGGATAAAGCTTAATTGAAGCTTTTGGCTTATTGGATTCACTTAATTTTGGTTTAGATTTGCTTAATAAGTTGGGATTTAGGTCTTTAGTGCTTATTTGGTCAAAATTTGAGCTTATAAAAGCTTTTGTGCTTATACGTTTAGGCATTAAGCTTTGAGTTTTTTTAGCCTTTTGCTCTTAAACTAGGTTTTCCTAGCTTATTTTTTGTTTTCTTAAAAAGTCCTTTTTCAAAAAGTTTATTATTTTCAGGTTATTTAGCTTTTTAAAAAATAAGTTTTCTAAAATAAAACGTTTTGCAAAAAAGGTGGCCACAGGGTTCGAACCTGTGACCTCCCCCTTAGCACACAAACGCCTCAACACCACACACACTTAACCAACTGCCCTTGAGACTTTTTCTTATACATCTACATCATTAATTCTTTATATAAGGTTTTTCTTTATACGCTTCAGACCTTTTTGGCTTATTTCCTATGCTTATTAAGATAGCTGGTTGGTCATTTTATTTTTCTTAAGTCCTTAAACTGTCATGTAATTTACATTAAAATTTTTTAGATATTGCCAATTTAGTTTAGTAATTTTAAAATCAATTTTCTAGAGTAAATTGTTTTAATTCCATATTAATAAAATAAAAGTAAAAAAAAATACAATTCTTTTTTCTAAAAATTATTTTTTTAGTCATTTAGGATTTATAAAAAATAAAAAAAACATCGTTAGGGTTAAATTTTGATAAATTAGGATTTAAGTCGCGTTTTTAGGATTCCCGTTAACATTTTTAGGTCAAATTTTTAATTGCTTTAATTGTTGCTTGCCTTTACATATTTTATGCGTTTTCATTAGTAGAATTAGAAATCAAACAAAAATCTTTAAATCATTCAAATCATCGCTATACGTAACTTTAAACGATTTTCATTCACACCTCGTCGGGATTCGACTCGGGAAGGTTTTGGATGTTGCTTTGGTTAAAAGTAATCTTCTAGAATCCTCGCGGAATACCTTTCTTATATATTATTGATAATTGGTATTTTTATTATATAATTGTATATATATATATATATATCATATATATTTATATTTATATATATATATATTATATATATATATTATCTATGCTAATTATTTTAGTAATCAATTTTGGCGCCGTTGCCGGGGAAGTGTGTAACGAATATCGCGTTGAAGTTTGAAGATTAGTGTTTTGAAGACCCTCCTCGTGAAGTTATCGTTTTGTTATTTTCTTTTATATAAAACTAAAAAATACAAAAATATTTTATTTTTCTCGATTTATTTTCGTAGATTTATTAGAAAAACCAAAAATACTTTTCCTAAAGTATTTAAAATACCAAAAAAATTAAAAAGCAACAAAAACAACCATTGTGTCACTTGTGAAATCGGCTCACCTTTAGATTATAAACTATAAGATAGGTATAAGGAGGGTTGATCCTACGATCTTCAACCCGAAATGAGAAGGTTTTTAAAACGCTTCGCGCTTACACGCTCCTCCGCTTCTTTATGCGTTTTCTAGAGAGCTACTGTATACTTGTTCGATCATCGGTTACAAAAATATTCTTGAAGCATGCATACATCTTCGTATCATAGATTTTAATAAAAACTTTACTCAATTAAGTTATTTATTACGGTATCACATATTTTTAATACATCTGATGTATAAATAGTGTTACCTTTTTAAAATTGACGATTCAACGTGTTTCCAAATATAAGGATTATGTTTTTTTAAATGACACTGTAGTGACATGTCATGGTTCACGGTAACTCCAATCGAACGCACAAAGAAGCAGAGAATCAGGTCAGCGCGAAGCATATTAAAAACCTGAATTCTTTAGGAATGTTGACCACTCCGCTTTAAACTTCTCTTATAGTTTGTTCTAGTGGATGAGCCGTACTTCCCATGAGTCCATAGCGTCCAGTTTTAACCATTCAAAATAAAACTTTAATTTGGAAACACAATATGAACTATAAATAGTCCATAATAAATCTGATTTCATCATAATTAGTCATGTTTATATTTATTTTCGAAAAACCTTTTTATTTTCTCATAAGTCCAATACTTAAAATAAAACAATATAAATATAAAACTAATTCACATAACAATTTATTCAAATAACACTTAACAATTAAGCCATGCAAATATTCATAATGATCCTAATTATCTAAAATATAAAACATGTATGTATCCGTATAAGGCTCCTTCGACCTATAAACTCCGGCCACATTCATCGATATAGTCGATTGCGTAAGCCTTATACAAATACATACCACATAGTACATAAATTAACTTTTAGGCCCCATTAATACATGTCAAGGTCTTCCCTAGCTTTTAAAGTCATGGATCGAAACCATATAAATTTAGTGTTTTATGTTTTAGGTCTTGATCATCATATTTGCATAATAATTTTAATAATTAACAAGATTAATATCATATATCGCCTCCATGATAAATTGCATGTATTTATCATGGATGCCAAATTAACAATTTAATCTAACATAAAACCGGATCAATTAACAATTTAAACACATCAAGTTTTATTCATAAAATTGCATACAACCTAGAAATCGTCTAATCAATTTTAATAACCAATACAAATTAGATCTTGATGCATAAAGATCGAATCTTGATGCATAAAGATCGAATCTTGATGCATAAAGATCGAATCTTGATGCATAAAATGCCCAAAGGGATTAAAAATTAATCAAGAACCCTAATTTGTTTGTCCAATTTCATTTTTGTAATTACAAATTCATATATGATGGCTTGTGATGCAACTGTTGGGATTTTAGATCTAATTAACTGTTAAACATATCACGAGTACGTAGCGGAAAGATCAAACACGTATAGAACTTAAAATTAACAAGGGATTGAAGATATATACCTTTAGCAAGGAATGTTAGACTGCTTATAGCAATAAACGTAACACCGTCTTCAATATACACGTATGTATAATACCACGCAAAACCACCAAGATCAAAAGAATGATCTCTCTAAGTATTCACACACAATACGTTCTTAGCAAACAATGTGTATGCTAGTACTAATAGTGTTTAGCCAAACGATCTCTTCATCTTTGAATCAATCAAAACACGAAGCACCTTCTTGATTGTAAAACCTCAACACGAAAAAACCCTAAGGGTTTGTTTGTTGGTTCATTCGACAAGGGGAAGGAGAAAACCTAATCCCTCAATGGTTTTGAGGTTCGGTCGGCCAAGGGAAAGTGCAAGGAGAGATTTAGAGTTTTTTGGTTTCAAGTTATGATTTACTAAACACCCTAAGACCTCCTTTTATAGCCCTTACTATCTTGGTGAGAAAGCAAGCAGTTTCCTTCCATATGGAAGGAGATATTCGACCAACTAAAGGAGAGGGGACAAACAAAATCTTTTCCTTTTCTTGATTTTGCATATTAGTCCTTTAACTATTAACGACTAATATTTATTCTTGTTAAACTTTTAATGATCTTTTGTTTATATTACATTAATATATTAAATACATTATTCTACATATTAACGTGTGCGTCCCCTTAGGCTCGAATAATTCCTGGACATATATAATTTATATTTGTTCGTATTCTAACAGCTCCCACTTGGACATGTATAAATTATATAATCACATTGGTAAGCGTCTAGCAACACGCCAATGCTCCCAAAAATATCCGAGTGTGGTTTCTCAAAACACGGACAAAATGATTTATGAATTTGCATTCCCTTTGTTTCCGATACCGTGTTAAAAATGGATATGGATCAATGTCATTCCATTATTTAACGATTCTGTTTCTCGTATATATAACTAATCAAGATTACCGAAAATCAATGAGACATATCTACATAAGTTTTCGGGTAGGGCCATACACACATCTGATTAATTCTACGAGGGGCCCAGTGGCATCTTCTTCAACTATTGAAGGAACAAATTCTATATTGACTACAAGTGTCAAGTCATCATGCTTCAAAATAACCTCTGAAATAGCCCTTATTAGTTATCCATTTTTCAGGATAACTTAGACTAGATCAAGAAGGATTATCCACATATTGAAGACCTACTTGCATCTCAAGTCTAAGGATTTTGTAAATAAAATCACTTACAAGGTTTACTTGATGACGACGATCTATAAAGTAATATCCTTGTGTTGGGGAAATCCAATACTCATCTTATGAATATCATGTGAGCTTGGTGGACACATCCTTAATATCTATAATATCACCAATCACTTAGAATTGTATTAGTTTAACAATATTCCGATATTGTTAATCGATAACGAATTAATTTAGAATAATAACTTTTATTATTCACTGATTTAAACATGCAAATATAGGATACAATTTAAGATATATGTATAACAAAATACCAAGTATCATTATCATAAAATAAATTGTTCAAACATCCCTTATCCAAATACTAAACATAGATCTACATGAAACTACTAGCTAAACGAAGTCCCATGCTCCTAGCATGTTGAGTAAGCTTTCCTTGAGGTAAAGCCTTCGTAAAAGGATCAGCCAGATTGTCATATGTGTGAACTTTAAGGAATCTTATTTTGCCTAGTGCATTGCACTCACGAACATAATGATATCTCCTATGGTAGTGTCTGGTGCCTTTCTGAACTCCCGGTTCGTTGGTAAAATGAAGTGCGGCTAAATTATCGCAAAACATCCCAATATGCTCGTTTATTGTTGGTACTATACCAAGCCCTGAAATAAACTTCCTAATCCAAACAGCTTCCATCGCAGCTTCCGAAGCAGCTATCTATTCAGCATTTGTAGCAGACATTGCAGTAGTACTTTTCTTGGAGCTCTTCCAGTCCACTGCGCCTCCATTCAAAATGAAGACATATCCTGTCTGAGATTTTGTATCATCTCTATCAGTCTCAAATCCAGCATCGCAATAGCAATCAACTTGAAGATCAGCTTCTGGATTTCCACCATAAACCAAAAACATATCTTTAGTATTTGTTAAATACTTAAGAATATTTTTCACAGCAGTCCAGTGACATTCACCAGGATTCTGTTGAAAATAGTTTGTTATATTTTGCGCGAACGCAACATCAGGTCTAGTGCAT
This sequence comes from Tanacetum coccineum, assembly GCA_026074375.1. NCBI lineage: Eukaryota > Viridiplantae > Streptophyta > Magnoliopsida > Asterales > Asteraceae > Tanacetum > Tanacetum coccineum. The sequence continues at coordinate 15,338 of BQNB010119654.1, forward strand.
CTTACAGCATACATAGTGGAACCCACATCCGAAGCATAAGGTACATTTTGCATGCGCTTCACCTCTTCAGGTGTTGAAGCACCTTGTGTTTTGTTCAAGTCAAGTCTTTCTTGCATGGGGGTATGACCACGTTTGGAATTATCCATTCTATATCTCTTTAAGATCTTATCTATGTAAGCATTTTGACCAAGTCCAATCAATTGCTTTGACCTATTATTGTAGATTTTGATTCT
>BQNB010119655.1:0-20775 GCA_026074375.1 Tanacetum coccineum
ATTTTCACAAACATTGCATCATATCAAGCATTTTTAAAGTGCATACACACTACTTGCTTACTTGCTTACATTATTTGTTACGTTGAGTGCTTACACGGCATACATATATATAATATATATGCTTGCATCTCTTTTGCGTATATCGCACGTTTATTTATATAAGAGTTAATTATATAAATAATAGAACATTTCTTAAGACATTGTAGGTTACACGATGGTCTCTGTTACGAATAAGGAAATGATGATCATTAATGCAATCAAAGAGAGATATCAATGATCGTCCCTTGGGGGAAGATTGTTAGGATTGATAAAAGTGACGATCTTATTGAGATAAATGTCTTGTAATAAATAATGAAATATTATTATGTAATAGGTTAGGTAGATGGTAAATAGTCAAAGACTATAAGTCAAAGGGGCTAAATTGTAAATGTCTAGAAGACAAGGGCTCCATGGTCATTCATTGTAAAAGGGTATAAATACCCCTCCACCACCTCATTTGTGAGGTGTGTCTTTGTGTGTCTTGTGTGTGTCTCTAGGTGTTTCTTAATCTCATTTTAATCTTTCTCTAATCCTCCTCCTCTCTCTTTCTCTCTCTACTTTCTCTCTCTAGACTATACACTATATTGCTTATTGATCCTATATTCAAGACCTAACAATTTCCATGTTTAAGTATCCTTTTGACCATTGTTACCCAAAACTGCCCCGAATTTTGACTTGGCAGAACCTTTGAAAAGTTGACGCGTAAAAACCTGGATGTAGCACATATCTTGAAGATTTACCAAATAAAATTTTAAAGTCTAACTCCTTACGGTATGAGAACTAAAAATCAAACACTACAACTAAAATTTTCGGATAGAAATTCCAGATTCGACACTTAATCTTATAAAATCTAAAAATCGACATTCCCGACCTCCAATTAACATGAGGCCGGATTTTCCAGAAAGTAGACTCTTTGAATTTAACTTTAGGCTCAAGAATCATGTTAAAACCAATTTTTATCATTAAGATATACCCCGTTGAACATGACCTAAAATTCTGTCCGGAATTATTAACCATGAAAACCCTAATTAACACCCATCAAAACCAACCTTAGCGTTTCTAATCTTGTAGTTTTTTTATTAATAACACATTTAATGATCATCTTAGGGTTTCATGACATGTAATTTAACCATTTTAATTAGAATAAACCCTAGAGAAATTGACAAGAACATAAACACATTATTTCTTACAATCTTTTAGTTTTTTTTATGAAAACTTTTGCATATGTAATCATGGTGACAACAAGAATAAAACAAAATCAAGAATTACCTATAGAATGAGGGAGGAGTACAAGATCAAACACCAAGAACCCAAGAATACACCAAAGAATGAAGAATCAACAATCACACAAAGCTTGAATAACTCTATCCGAATCACCAACTTCTTCTTGCAAATTCTAGAGATGATTACACAAGATTTTTAGGAGTGAAATTTTTGAGAGAATATGGAGAATGGGGGAGGAGGGGGCCGGATTTTATAAGGGTAAAGAGGAGGGGGACAAAATCTTTTATAACTTTAAAAAGATTACACATTATTCACACTTCATTCCTAAAATATGTTTTGCTTAACAAAATAAAAGATATGGTGTGTTAATACACCATATAGGCCGGTTATAACTCAAAGAGGAGGGAGGAACAAATATAAATTTTTTCCATTTTGAAATTTACACAAATATTTACTAAAACCTTTTTACTCTTAATACTTAAAATATGTTTTAAACACAAAAGGAAAGTAAATAAACCTAAATAACCAAAAATCAAAAATATCTTATTATTATTTAGGGGGCGGATTTATACAATTAAATTAGGAATTTATATTTATTTTTTTTAAACAAAATACCTTATGTTATATCTTATAATTTCCCAAAATTATAACATAATGTTTTATTTTCAAATACTTATTAATAAACTTTAGGTTATATTCAAAATTACCAATATAAAATGAAATTCAAATTTTGTGTTTTACAACTCTTCCCCTCTAAAAAGAAAATTGCATCCTCGAAATTGAAATAGATAGATGAATTCAGGGTCATTCAGATTACCAAAGATGACACGATTGTATGAAAAACGATAGGGTTTCTAAACCTCCCTGTGTAAATCTTGATGCTCAGTTGAGGGTAGTGAGGAAGATAATTATGGAACAAAATATTTGTGTTGCATGATTAAGAACCTGGAGACACGTGCAGAGGAAATGTTGTGTTTAAAGAATAGAAGTTGGATACCATGTTTTGGTAACTTGAGAGCTTTAATTATGCACGAGTCACATAAGTCAAAGTATTCGATCCACCCTGGATCGGACAAGATGTACCAAGATTTGAAGAGCTTACTGGTGGCCCAAATGCAAAGCAGAAATTGCCGTATGTCTGTAAATGCATGACTTGTGCATAGGTTAAAGCATGTACCAAAAACCATCCGGTTTTTGGTTAAACCTATAATCCCAATATGGAAATGGATAACATTACTATGGGATTCAGTTACTATGTTACTAAGACGGATTCTGGTCAAGATACATTGGGTATTATAGACCGACACAATGGGAGTTGACGAGACAACACTTGAAGAAGTAGGTCTCCAAGATCATGGAGTGCCAGTTTTGATTATTTCTGATCGGAGACGGTAAGTTTACTTCTTTATTTCCTGGATCGTTGAACGAAGCCATAGGTACTCAATTTGGATATGAGTTAGGCCTTACACCCACAACGTTGGTCAAAGTGAGAGACCATACCAAACGTTAGAAGACATGCTACGAGCGTGTGTGATGGACTTCGGAAAAGGATGGGACAGACATCTACCATTGATAGAGTTCTCCTACAACAACAGCTATCATACGAGTATTAAAGCTGCACCTTTTGAGGCGTTGTATGGTCGCAAGTGTCGTTCACCTATCTGTTGGGCTGAGGTGGGAGACGCTCAGCTTACTGGCCCAGAAATTATTCGTGAAACAACAGAGAAGATCATCCAAATCAAGCATCGTCTACAAGCTTCACGTGATCGACAAAGGAGCTACGCTGATAAGAGACGTAAGCCATTGGAGTTTCAAGTTGGGGATAAGGTTATGTTGAAAGTATCGCCCTGGAAAGGAGTGATACGTTTCGGCAAACGGGGAAAGTTGAACCCTCGTTATATTGGACCTTTTAAGATTCTCGCCAAAGTTGGAACGGTTGCATATCGACTTGAGTTACCCGAGAAACTGAGCCGTGTTCATAGTACTTTTCACGTCTCAAACCTTAAGAAGTGCTTATCCGACACGAACGCTCGCTATCAGTTGGACGGAATCCACGTCGGTCGACATGCTCAAATTTCATTAAAGAACAGTGAAATTATGAACCGCGAAGTTAACATTTGATGCAATGTCGCATTCTAATCATGAAGGTCCTGTGGATTCAAGAAGAGGTCATGTTGTATATTGGGTGGAGAAGCAAAGCAGAAAAAGTACCCTCATCTCTTCGCTAACCATGAATCCGCGTCTCATGCTACGTCTTAAGCTTTGAGGACAAAGCTTCATTAAGGGGAAAGGATGTGACACCCAAGAATTTTCGTTCAATAAATTAGCCGTTTCGTTTAGTAACTTGAATTTTCAAGGTTTCGTTTAATATTTACGTGTGACGGGATGTATTCCTATTATCTGAGAATCGTCTTGACGAGCGACCGGGTGCTAGTTGTAGTATTTTGGCAATAACTGCGTTTTTACATTTTATGGCAATATATAAAATTTCATAATTTCGGTGATACTGTTATTCCTCCCATTTCTTACTTGCATAAATGTAGTTTAATTATTACATGAGGCTTTTGCATACAAGTGTTGGAAATTAAATCAAATGGGAAGCACTAGCCTCATAAAAATGAAGAAAATTCCTTTGGTCCCCTCCCAATGCATTGCATACTTCCATAACCACATCACTGCACCCTTGAGTGAACAAGTTTGATTCAAATCAAATAAATACAAGCCTTAATCCATGTTTTGTGCCAACTTAAATTGATTGGAGGATCAATTGGTCCCCTCTCACTCCTGTCTCTTGTCCACAAACCACTACACACCACACTGTGGTGTGTGAAGTAAACTTGTGTTATATAAATTTTGTTGCTTCCATTATTTCATTCATAAACACACACACTTGTATTTTTAGCTTTCTTTTTCTCTTTTGAGTCTCCCTCTATCTCTTAGATCCACACGCCAAACCACCCTATATAGGGTTCCCATATTTTCTTTGATTCTTTCAAGATCCAAGTGTTCTAAGTTCATTTTAAGGGTTTCTAAGGTAGTCCAAGTATTGGTTGGTTCGATTTTAAAATCGGACGAATAAATTGCAAAACCATCAACCAACAATACTAGGATCTACCTTAGAAACCTTAAAATTGAACTTTAGAACACTTGGATCTTGAAAAGAATCAAGAAAATAGGAACCCTATATAGGGGTGGTTTGCTGTGGGTTTTAGAGAAGAGGGAGAGCAAAAGAGAAAAAGAAAGCTAATATAAAGTGTGTGTGTTATGAATGAAATAATAGAAGCAACAAAATTTATATAACACAGTTTACTTTCACAACACTAAAAGTGAGTTGTGTGTGTGTGTGGGACAAGCGGACAAGGATGTGAGAGGGGGGACCATTTGATCTCCAATCAAATTTAAGTTGGCACAAAACATTGATTAAGGCTTGTTTTTTTTGATTTGAATTCAAAACTTGATTCACCAAGGGGTGCAGTGTTGTTGGTTTGGAAGTATGCATGCTGGGAGGGGACCATAGTGAATTTTCTTCATTTTATTTGGCTTAGTGCTTCCATTTGATTTAATTTCCAACTCTTGTATGCAAATAAGCTCATGTTTATTAGTAACAACTTACGATTCTATGCATGTAACGAAACGAATAACAGTATCACGAAAATTTATGAAATTTTCATATATTGCCATAAAATGTAAACGAAGTTATGGCCAAAATACTACAACCCCCCCCGGGCTTCAAGTTCGCCTCTCGAAGACGATTCTAGATAAGAGCGGAATACTTCCCGGTCACACGGTAAATTTAAACGAAACATTGAAAATTCAAGTTATAAATCGGAAAGATAAATTTATTGAACGGAAATTCTTGGGGTGTCACATCCTTTCCCCGTTAAATGAATCTTGTCTCAAAGCTAAGACGTAAGCATGAGTCGCCGGATTCATGGGTATCGAAGAGCATGAGGGTACTTTTTCTGAATTTGGTCTTCGCGACTCCCCAAAGTATATCTGACCTCTATCTTGAATTCCAACGGACCTTCATGATTAGAATGCGACTTTGTTCCAAATGTTTAACTTCGCTGGTTCATAATTTCAATGGTTCTTTAATGGATTGAGTCTTTTCGTCGACGTGGATTCCGTCCAAGGTAATAGCGAGGGTTGGGAATATTTCACTTCTTAAGGTTTGAGACGTGAAAGGTACTATGAACACGGCTCAGTTTCTTGGGTAACTCAAGTCGATATGCAACCGTTCCAACTTTGGCGAGAATCTTAAAAGGTCTAATATAACGAGGGTTCAGCTTTCCTCGTTTGCCGAAACGTATCACTCCTTTACATGGCGATACTTTCAACATAACCTTATCCCCAACTTGAAACTCCAATGGCTTATGTCTCTTATCAGCGTAGCTCCTTTATCGATCACGTGAAGCTTGTAGACGAGGCTTGATTTAGATGATCTTCTCTATTGTTTCACGAATAATTTCTGGGCCAATAAGCTGAGCGTCTCCCACCTCAGCCCAACAGATAGGTGAATGACACTTGTGACCATACAACGCATCAAAAGGCTGCAGCTGTTATACTCGTATGATAGTGATGTTGTAGGGAACTCTATTATGGTAGATTGGCTGTCTCATCGCTTTCGAAGTCCTTCAAACACGCTCGTAACATGTCGTCTAACGTTGGAAATGGTCCTCTCAGTTTGACCATCTGTTTGTGGGTGATAAGCCGTACTCATATCCAATTGAGTACCTAGGGCTTCGTTCAACGATTTCCAGAAATAAGAAGTAAACTTACCGTCTCAATCAGAAATAATCAAAACTGGCACTCCATGTCTTGAGACTACTTTCTTCAAGTGTTGTCTCGTCAACTTCTCCATTGTGTCGGTCTATAATTACCCAATTGTATCTTGACCAGATGTCGTCTTAGGTAACTTAGTAACGGAATCCATAGTAATGTTCTCCCAATTTCACATTTTGGGTTTTAGGTTGAACCAAACTAAACGGATGGTTTTTGGTTTTGCTTTAACCTGTTGCACAAGTCTTGCATTTTACTGACATTACGTGCAATTTCTGCTTTCTATGTTGGGCCCACAGTATAGCTTCTTCAAATCTTGATACAATCTTGTCTGATCCAGGGTGGATTGAATACTTTGACTTATGTGATATGTGCATAATCATAAATCTTAAGTTACCAAAACATGTAATCCACTTTATTCTTTAAACACAACGTTCCGTCGGCACGCGTGGCTCCAGATTCTTAATCATGCCACCACAAAATCTTCTGTTCCATAATTTCTTCCTTTCGTCCTAAACCTGATCATTCAAGATTTCTCAGGGAAGTTTTTAACCAATGTATATAACAAGGGCTCAAACTGTAGTCGGCTTAGGTCTATTCTTTTGGCTCAAATGCTATCAGCCACCACATTCGCCTTTATCAGGTGATAATGTAACTCGCAGTCGTAGTCACTTAACAACTCCAACCATCTACGTTGTCTCATGTTCAACTCTTTCTGATCTAGAATATGTTACAAACTCTTATGATCAGTAAACACAACGCACTTTGTGCCGTAAGGTAATGTGCTCAACATCTTGGAGAGCGAAACACGATAAACTCCTAATTCAAAAATCATGGGTTCATTGTAGTTTTCCTCATGGATTTTGAGTTGGCGGGATGCATAAGCTATGATTTTTTTTTTCCTTTGCATCACACTGGCCTAAATACCTTGTGAGAAAGCATCACAGTTATACTATGAAGTTTCATTCCTTTGGGCAATACCAAAATTCTGAGCACTAATTAATTTTGCTTCAATGTCTGGAAAGCAAGGTTTCTCCTTTTTCACCCATTTGAACTTTACACATTTTCTGAGTCAGCTTCGTCATCTGGCTTGGCAAATCTTGGAGAAGGACTCCTTCGATAAATCATCGGTAGTAACCGGCAAGACCTAGAAATTAACGAATTTCTATTGGAGTCTTGGTTGATTCCTAATCCTTGATTGACTCAATCTTCGCAGGATTAACGTGAATGCCTTCACTATCTATCACGTGTCTAAGAAATTGTACCTTCGACAGCTAAAAAGTCATACTTCGTGATTGGCGTAAATTCTTCCTTCTTGAGCAACTACAAAATTTGTGTAAGATGTACATCATGTTCTTCCTTGGTCTTCGAGTAGATCAAGATATCATCGATGAACACGATCACAAATTTATCTAAGTATGGTCTGCATACTCGGTTCATCAAATCCATAAACACTGCCGGCGCGTTAGACAACCCGAAAGGCATCACTTGAAACTCGTAGTGACCATAGCGGGTCCTAAACGCCGACCGGCTTTGTGTTTATTCTCGTCACGAACTCTTGTTGGTGATAACAGACCTCAAGTACGGCTTGAGTACATACTTGATCCTTGTAACTGATCAAACAAGTCGTCGATTCTCGGAAGTGGGTATCGATTCTTTACAGTAAGCTTGTTAAGTTCAGGTAGTCGATACACATCCGAAAAGAGCCGTCTTATAAATCCTTTGTCAGAATGTTCTTGTAGTTGGGTAGACAATTCTTCCATTTCCGATGGTGCTAATCTATACGGGGATCGAGCTGCAGGTGCAGCACCTGGGACTAAATCGATTTGGAATTCAACTTGTCGTATTGGTGGTAATCAGGAAGTCTTCAGGGAATGACTTCCGGAAAAGTCACGTTAAGTCGGACAAGTGTCTTCGCTGTCGCTTATCCTTCGACTTGTCTTTGTTTTCTTTCATCGTAACCTACGCCAGAAATAGTTGACAACCTTTCTCCATATACTTTTAGGCCTTTATACATGATATCATGTTAGGTCTTAAATATAGGATCAATAAGCAATAAAGTGTTTAGTCTAGAGAGAGAAAGTAAAGAGAGAAAGAGGGAGGAGGAGGATTAGAGAAAAGATTAGAATGAGATTAAGAAACACCTAGAGACCCCCCTCACAAATGAGGTGGTGGAGGGGTATTTATACCCTTTTACAATAATGAGCATAAAGCCCTTGTCTTTTAGACTTTTACCATTTAGCCCCCTTGTCTTTTAGACTTTTTCTATTTAGCTAAGTCTTTGTGACTTTCATTTTGTCACGAGCCTTTCACTTACTCTTCACAATATTATTATTCTATTTATTTCAAGACTTATATCTTAATAAGATCGTCATTTTATCATCTAACTATCTTCCCCCAGGGGACGATCATTTGAGATCTCTTTTGGATTGCGTTAATGATCATTATTTTTGTATTCGTAACAATCTCCACATAAAGGTATGATATTGAGATTTCTCTTGTGACTTTGAACTTTGAACTTTAATACTTGTTTGTCTTGAGTCTTGTTGTGTAATAGTGGTCTCGTTACAATCATGCTCTTGTGATCTTTGATCTTTATCTTTTCATTATCCTTTTTTTCTTTGCCTTTGAGATCTTTTCATATTCTCATTCTTTACCGTGTAAAAATCCATCTGGATTTGTCTTTTGAAAGCTTCTAACCTACATACTCTACTTTCTTGATAGCTTACCCACTCCTTCCTTCATTGTAGACCTTTGTCTTGCTCAATAACTTGATGATTTGATGATAGTTCTTTGATTTATCAGATGTTCGGAAGTGTATCTTTGAACTTTATGTATTGAGATATGAAGGTATGAATTAGACGGTTGTTCTTGTTTATAAAAGTAGAGATGTTGTTGAGTTCTCTCCCCCCAATTGTTCCCACCTATTAAACAACCATTCGTATAAAACTTCTTCACATTTTTCTTCCCTAATTGTTGCACTCTATGGAAAATCCAGCTTGACAATTCTCTTCCCCTGATTGCATTTGATGACATCAAACATAATCATAAATCTTGTTGAGCCTGGAATATTTGATAGTGGAGTCATGTGGGAGTGCGGTCTAAGCATGAGAGTAACTACTTAACTTCATTCCAACAATTATACCAACTTATCAATACTTGTGACATCTTAAGTAACCTTGGTAATCTAACAACTTCCAACTGGAATAAATCTGGGTAAATGTTTGTTTGTGTTTTTCGAAAAAAATTTCGAAAAAAAAACATGATTATACTAGTTTCACTTAGATTACTAGTTAAAACTAATTGTATCATTAACATCATTTCAAATTAGTGTCCTACGTTCAGCGTTGTTGATGTTACCACTGGTAGGATTTCCATTATCATTGTGATACTGTTACTTAAGTATCACTATTGAATGTTCGCGCAACTGTCACAAAGACATGCAATGTTCACATAGTGCATCATAAGCGACTCTTTACCTTTTTGTTTTTGATGTTTAATACAATATGTATTTTGTGTCCTATTGTGATTTATGATTTGATCTTCTTTTGGCTCTAGACTCATAAGTGCTTTTTGGGTTTTAGTGATCGGAGGCTGGATGGAGCAGACTGCCAACTTTTACCCAATATCAAACAATCGGTGTGAGATTTCAATAGATTATGCAATTTAATCTCCGTGACAAAGGAAACAAGGAATTATTTGTGAGAGGATTCTTGAGTGGGCTGGGAAGGGTTGGAATTGCATCACTGGGTCATTATGTCTTTTCTTCATTACCATTCTCAATCTTGTGATATTCGATTGATTATGTATTGACCCGGTTTCTGCCTAAATTGTGTGGAAGGCTTCTTTATTTTCACCCTTTATCCATACATTTCTTTTTCATTCTTCAACCCCTTCAATGTTTTAAACTAAACGCTTCGTTCTTATTATCTCTTGTTGTGAATGTTCCGAAGTTAATCATGCCTTTGTTTACAATTATTCCCATTCACATTCTACTCCATCATACCTAAGGACTTCTATTCAATCTATGGAATGTCCCTGGGTAGATCCCTCCGGTTCTGGTTGGATCATGGGATATATACCTAACCTTAACCTCCTTATATCTTATTTGATCATTGTGAGGTAGTTTGGTTGATGGGTATTTAAAGATCGAAACAATAAAAACCATTTTATAAATCTATCAAAGTGTTGATATATCAAAACTTTTAACATTTGAATAGTTTCCTTTTTGAGATATACTCCTCCACTACACATGTGCATTGATATTCAAAATTATTTTGCACATGGAGGAAAGAGTTGATTGCACTTTGAGTCTTTTAGATCACTTTGATATTCCACACACTTAAGCATTTATCTTTCTTGATTACATTTTAATCCAGTTTTCTCCCCCTCAAAAATAGCATACCAAATGATATTTTTGATATCAATGGATTAAAATAGCTATTGAGAATTTGAAAAACAACATGGGAGAAAACGAATTAGCATGATTATGATTTGGAAACTTTTGAATGTTTCTAAACAAATTTTGAAAAATAGTTGCTTTCGTCAAAGTATATAAATATCTAATACGTAATTTATATGGGTCAGTAGATTTGCTCACTCCTCTCCTGTTAATTCAAGAAACGGTTGTAACCGGAACAATCATACCATTTGCAGCTTATCGAATATAAAACATACTTGACCACAACTTCTTTTAAATCGATTATTATTCATTTGTTCAAAATATTTTCATTTGTATACCATTTTGCTTGAGCTCAAGATTTTAAATATCTTAAATCCCGTTGTGAGGATAAATGTACAAAAATGTACACTTTCCTTTATTTGAAGAATGAGTCCTAAGCTGACATTTACTTAGAAGTCGTATGTCCCGAGCATACTTTTTTGAAAAGTTGTTGATAAAAAATGCCCGGAGACAAAGAACGATTTCTCTTCTTTTTAAGATTTAAGCGCACTAAAAGTACACTTTTCTTTTTATTTGAAAACAGGGTTGTTATCTAAATGTAATAACAAACCATTGTCTTGAGCTCAAAACTTTGAATGTTTTAAATGAAAAGCTCAAGACCGAAAAGATTTCTCTTTTCGTTGTTAAGGATAAATGCACTGAAACGTGCATTTTCCTTTTATTTAAAGCATGGGTTGCAATCTGATATATGATTACAAACCATTGACTTGAGCTACAAAATTTTGAATGTTTTATTTGAATAGCTCAAGACCGAAAAGATTTCTCTTTTCGTTGTTAAGGATAAATGCACTGAAACGTACATTTTCCTTTATTTAAAGACGGGTATGCAAATCTGATATATGATTACAAACATTGACTTGAGCTACAATACTTTGAATGTTTTATTTGAACAGCTCAGAACGGAAAATTTCTCTTTTCTGCTGTTAAGGATTAAATGCACATGAAAACGTACATTTTCCTTTTATTTAAAGCACGGGTTGCAATCTGATATATGATTACAAACCATTGACTTCGAATTTAGACAACAACTTTTGGAACCCATTTAAGCACGGTGCTAACGGGTTTACCAATTTTGATATCCAATTGAAATTTTGTTCAAGTTCGATGTGAAGATGGTGAGTTACAATGAGGGCTTGGAAACCCGGGTTTTCATTTGAAAAAGCTCCCGTGGAATCAACAGAGAATTAAAATTCCTCTTGATATTCCATTGATTATTGAAATAATCGGTGTTTCAATGGAGTTTTAAATCTTGTTGTACGTATGAAGAATTCCATTTGTTAATTCATTTGTTGAAAACATATTGAAATTTGTTTCATTTGAAAACTCTTCCTTTCTTTGTTGATGTTGAAGCATAAGGTAAGTTCTTGTTTTGCATCGAAAGCATTTCTGATTTGGAATATTTGAAAGATTCGAATGTTTTGATTTGGCCTTTCAACTTGTCTTTACCGGTGTTAAACGAGAGGTGTTGGCAGTAACAAATACGTGATTCTTTCCTTTGAAAGTACTTGTCTTAAACTCTTTTGAGAAGTAGATGCTTCAAAAGTTTTTGTGATTCCGTAATTGGGCTTCCCATTGTTTTATCGGTGTAAAAACACGCAGTGTGGTGTTTCAAAAGATTGTTTATTTTTCATTTGAAGCTCTTGTCTTAACAACCCTTATGAGGTGAAAAAATGTTTTCTAAAACTTTGAGATTTCTTAGAAAACTTCCTATCATTTTGTAAAGAATAGGTTGTAAACTGAGAAACCCTACATGAAAACGGTTTTGAAGATTCACCCATGTGAACTTTTTCCGAAACACTTTCTTTAGGTTTTGATGAGTTTGAAACATTGATGTTCCATTTTTGCCTTATTAAGAGAATCAAACTTCACTTTTTAAAGTCATTATATGAAGTCCTAACTCTTGATATTTCTTTTTGACATGAAAAAATATCATTGAGATGCACAATTTTGATTCCAAATATGAAATTCGTTTTAAAAGCTGATCCTATATTCATTTTTAGGCAAAAAGACTGTGTAGTGCTGGTTTTGAACAATACTCTTTTGCACATCAACTTTGGGAGGGAAAACCATGATTTTGAAATTTGAGGTTTTATCAACAATTTTTCAGCTGTGGTTTTCCCAATATTGATATGTTTTTCAACTTAGTTTGCACAGACTTTCCTTTCAGATTTTCCAATTGAGTTATATATGAATTAATTTCTTTCAATTGATCTTTTTCAAAAAATAAAAAAAGCTTTAGAATCATCAACCTTCAGAGCAATTGTCGTTCAAGAACAAATTTTCTTTTTTTTTCAAGTTTTTCAAAATACGCCTCAAATTTAGCTGTTTTGTTCGACAATTCAAGCTTGACGTCATTAAAATCTTTTGTTTGTTGAGTTAAAACCTTTTCAAGCTCGTCAATCTTTGTTAGAAACTCACATTTGGCATTATCACAAACATTCTCCCCCGATTCCATGTTAAGTTCAGAAATTTCAACTGACCTTCTTTTGAAAAATTCAATTTTTTCGGAATGTTTTTGAACTTTGTTTCTGCAAAATTCTAACAATTGAGACTTCAAGATTTTCTGCCTCTTCTTGTGTTTCATTTGAAGTTTTGTTTGGACCCGCGACTTTTTGATTGAATCAAAACAAGTTTTTTTAAGTTAACTTCAAATGTTCATTCTCCTTATTTTAATGACGCACACGATATTCAAAATCAACTCAATGTTTCTTCGTTTTCAATTCATCAAAATCATCCTTAACTTTGGCTTCATCACAATGACGTTGTCTCAACTTTTGACCTTTGAACTGACTAAAAATAAAACTCTTTATAAGGTCTGTTTCAATGAGCATTTTCAAGTTGTAATTGATGCAATAAAATTCTCATTTCTTTTTGCATGTTTCAACGAATTATTTCCTCGAGACGTTGTGTTGAATATGCTGTTGTGTGCCGATTTCAATGCAAACTCTTTGCCTCAGATTTTAACAATCTTTTTCCAATTCAACAATTCGTTTTGACAATCCCTAAATGACTTCAAATGAAACATCATTTGACTCTTTTGAAATTCTTTCAATTTTATCATGTAAATCCTTATTCCTTATTTCCATACAAGAAGTTATGACAAGATTCTTGATATCTGCAGTTTAGGATGCTTCAAGGTTGAGTCTTTCACCACAAATCATTTTGATTCTTAATTTCAATCAAGATAGACATCGTTTGCTCAAAAGCATCTTTTCATTTCTTTTATATCTCTTGTGATAATAGATACTGAAAGACATCAAGGTAAACCTTTTTTTAATTCATTTAAGAATTGGTTTAACTTGTTTTTGGGACAAACACTCCAATTAACGTGCAATCTTGCCGGTGATGTGTAAAAATTGATTGCACCTTTTACTGTTCTGTTTATTAACTGGAGACAGTTTTCAAAACCAACTTTTATATTGCATAACTCTTTTGATCAAAGTGTGAATTACTAGGCATATTGTTTTGTTTCAGATCTTAACAGAATCTTTAACACATGGAATAGAAGAAGATGAAAAATATGTTTGCTCAGCAGAAAGCTCTTTTTGAGTAACAAAGTCTTATATATTGTTATGTTCAACTTTTCGTAGCGATTGATTTGACATCTCTAACTCTTGAACTTTTCATACTTTTTGAAAATCATTCATTTTTAATTGTCTTTTTTCAGCATCTCAAGGAGTCTTCCTCAGATCAACACATGCAGTTTGTTCCATTTTTTTCACAAGTTCAGAAGAAGATAAACTTTAGGAATTTTAGCATAAGCTTGTGAAAGAACAAAATGACCGTTTTATCCCACACCTGACTTATGTAGTTGTCTGAAAAGCATTTTGTTCATTTGTAAGCAACCGAAGTGTTTCAGTTGATCTGCCCATTTTACAAACAATGTTTTCAAGATCTTTGTTTTTAGCTTGTAACTCAAGAATTTCATTAAGATATTTTTTCCTCTTTGTCACGTTGTGTTTGTTTGAAATTGTTGTCATTTGATGTAATTGATGGTTTTCCTCGTTTGATCCACATTTTTTTGATGTAATCTCAACGAAAACCAAAAATTACAAACAAAACCCAAAAATTAAACCAAATTCAATCCGATTATAACCACACTTGCAACAAAAACTTCAATCACACACAAACCAAATCTCCCACAGATATCACGGTTGACACAAAAGTATCAATCGAAAACGAATCAAAAATTACTTTTCAATTTTTTTTGTAAAATACTTTGATATATAAAATACTCTCACACATTCAACCCTAACACACTTCCATAAAAAAACACACGCCTCTTTTTCTTTTCTTATGAATACACGATACCAAACACAGACACCTCTCAAACATAAATCCAACCTTATCACTCCATCTCAAATAACACACACCAAACCCTAAAAATAAAACTCAGGTTAGCCGCCTACAACTTTCTTCTTATCATACACTCACTCCACAAATGAAATCTCACACAAATACAATATTATCCAACCCACTCAGTTCACAACTTTTCCAAACAAATCTCAAACACAAACACAATGGACACGAATAACAAACAAGATAACAAGATACAGGTAGGTTTGATTTCGAACGATTTCTTGTGATTTTCTTTTTCGTTGAATAAATCGAAACAAAAGAGAGTATGAACAATCTTGTTCTTGTCTTTCTTTGATTTTCGAAAAATGAACAAGGCTTAGCCTTTAAAATGATCTATGATGTATAATGGTTTTTCTTGGATGGTTAAGAACAATACGTTTGAAATCTCTTTTAAGAGATATGAAAGAAAACCAAAACTGAGATCGTTTTTACTTTTGGTATTTTCTGTTTTTAACTCGAAACAAAAATGATCTATGATGACGTGGGTTTTCGTTTTGAGATCTTGATAGATCTTTTGTCTTGAAAAAGATACACAATAAAACCCTAACTGAGATCTTGTTTGATTCTTTTTCGATTTGAGTTGTTTTGAGACTATAATGAGGTGAGATGAGTTATGAAAAGATGTTGTAAAATGGGATGTGACTTTAGCTGAGTGAAGCATTGGACAAATCTGATATGAGCGATGACTCGGTAATATAAGTGAAGACTCGGTAATATAGGTCTTGTTTCAAAACAAGATATGTTCCGAGAATGACTTGCGAGAATCAGATTCCGAGCTTCAGATTTGTTGAGATATTGTTGTTCCGAGTTTGCAATTCTGAGTTTGAGTTTCTTGTTTGAGTTTTCGAGTTTGATTTTTCCGATTTTGTGATTCCGAGTTTGAGATTTCGAGTTTGATCTTGTTTCGAATTTGTCTCCGAGATCAATGATGATATGTGATTAAATCTTTTAAAGATTTGAAATAATTCCAAGAACACAAATCTGAGATCTATAGACTTTGTCTTTTTCAAGTTTTCTTTTCTGAAATCGAGTTTTGACGAGTTTGTTTCCGAGATTTGATCTATGAAGAAAGGTTTCACTATGTAAAGTTCTTTTCAAGATCTTTTCTTATAACAACTATTAGTGAAACAAATTTGAGATCAACTATTAGTTCAGATCTTGATCTAAGACTCAAAACGCGTTTTCAAAATGTTTGGACTGAACTTCGAGTTAGTATTGACCAGTTTGACCAAAAGTCAAAAGTAGGTAAAATCAGTTACAGATCCGAGTTTGACCAGTCAAAGATGTTGAAACAAACTTTTTTTTTACTGAATTTGACTTTAAAACAGAATTTTACTGAATTAGAAAATACAAATCTGCTGAGTTTTAAAAATAAGCCCGAATTAAGCTGATTTTGTACAAATGTTGCCACGACACTTACGATATAACCGTAAGCATTCAATTTCAGTTGCATAAAACACAACCAAAAATAGCTCAATAAGCACAAAATAAGCTCGAAATAAGCAGATTTGACTCGATATAAGCTCACAAAATAAGCTGAAAATCAGTATAAGCAATGAAAAGACAGAATAACTAAGCAGATAATCTGCTGTAATATGATTTATCAGAATAAGTTGTCAGAAATGAAGCTTCCAAAAACCACACTATAAATCGCTCCTATGCAGCTCTGATACCCTTGTGAGGTCTGGATTATAGGATCATAAGAAATAAAGTGTTTAGTCTAGTGAGAGAAAGTAAGAGGAATAATGGAGGAGGAGGACTTAGGAATAGATTAGATTGTGATTAAGAAACACCTTAGAGACCCCTCACTAATGTGTTGGTGGTGGGGTATTTATTCACTTTTACTATAATGAGCCAATATAGCCTTGTCTTTTAGTCTTTTTTACCATTAGCCCCCTTGTCGTTAGACTTGTTTCTATTAGCTATGTCTTGTGACGTTATTTTAGTCATGAGCCTTTCAATTTACCCTATGACAAATATTAGTATTCTATTTTTATTACAAGACTTCTAATCTCAATCAAGGTCGTCAACTTTTAGCTTTTCACTATATTATTAGCTCAACGTAGATTCTATCGCCTTGTAACTTTGTCTCCTTGATCGATCTGAATTTCATTTTCGTAAGGTATTTGTACTATCTTCTCGTCACAGGACAATTCACTGCATGATTCTTTGTATAAATCCATGACGATTGATAACGTCGAAAACTTCACATTGGTATAGGGGCTGCAGGGCGATAAATTAAATGGATGTTCCAAACTATCTTAATGTATAACCTCTCAAGCAAGTAGTTGGTTTCTAACAGTTCTTCCAATCAGCTAGCTCAAAAAGCGTATCTAAGATTAAGGCAAGAGGGAATGATATATAGCAATGCACATAAAAGTTATTAGTTACGAAACTTCTTTTTGCACCCACAAATCAAATTATCATATATGCATGATGATCATGAGAAGGAAGTACCCATGCAATGTTGGAAACCCGTAGTTAGGTCACCTCCTCCTAGACATATGTTTTGCCTTCTATCACTTCTGGAACTCTTGCTTTGTTCCCACGGTTTTGGTTCTTGACTTTGGGATAATCCTTCCGGTAATGTCCTTGTACACCACACTCAAAACACGTAATAACTCCCTGATTCGGCCCTGGAGTTCCTTGAGTAGGGTTACTAGTCACAACTGATCTTCATTACCTGGCCAGATGTCAATCCTCCTTTACAGTTTCAAACACTTGCAGTACATTGTCTTAGTGGTGTTGCTATACACCAATGCTAGAAAGAAAGGAAGTGTTACTTTATAACCATCTTTCTCATGTCTACCAGCCATATAGGTCTAGAAACATTCTGACCTTCTAGTAATTGTCATTTTTAGGGTGGTTGTTGCCATGGTTGTTTCTACTTAGTTGTATGTTTAATCTCCTCTTGTTCTCTGCAATTTCTTATTCTTAGCCCTCAAAGTTGGTCTCAAGTTGTTGGCGATATTCGAACAGCCATCTTGTCTCTTGTGGGTTCTGCAGCAATTACATTCCCTTAGATATTATCAGGAAGACCTCCAATGAATTTCTCCACCCGATCTTCCTCCTCGAGGACCATTTTGGTACACATCATGGTAAGTTCTTGGAACCTTTGAGTGTAAGTAGCCATGTCATTGTTCTTCACCGACAAATTCTACAACTCGGTTTCCATCTTTTGGGTCTCATTTCTTGGGCAGTACACTTCAATCATCAGCTTCAACAGCTCTCTCCATGATAAAGCATATGCAGCATCAGTTCCGATGGTTCTCTTGTGAGAATTCCACCAGGTTAATGCACTGTCGAGGTTAAGTACAGTTTGCTTCTTCACTTGATATCTCTCCCGGACAGTTGTGTTGTAGTAATTTCTAGTTTCTATCTTTTCACTCCATCTATCAACCAAACCACACCTTTTGTTCCTGTAATAACTTAGTGGTTGACATTTAATGAAATCTGGGTAAGGTACATTTCAAGAGCAACATGCCTATCGCCTCTTCCATTCATATTACGGTTCTCATCACCATCACCGTTGTCGCCTCTATTGTTTCCATTTCCAGTACCATTTCCATTACCATTTCCATTACCATCTCCTCCTCCATTGTCATTCCCATTCCCGAGTTCATGAGATTCTCGGTTGAATATCGAAGAGCCTCTAGTGCTGCGGTCCACACGTTGCGTTGATCTATTTCTTCAATTGCGGCATGGGTCGTTCCGGATCGAGTGTTAGTCAGTGTTCTACATCACAAGACTAACCCATGGTGAGATTCTTAAACGAATTACACGATTTTAGATTACAAGTATTTATTATATGCTATGGGGAAAAATTATATTATAATTTACACACGATTGCCAGAAACGATATAAATAAACAACGATAGGGATAAAATAAGCGAGGAGAGTCAAAACTAGCTTTTATTTTCTATGTATAAAAGCATAATTCGGTTACAACTCAAAATCTTATAAATTGCATTAAATGATCCACAATTATTTCTACTGCTAACATCTAGACCTAACCATCAGTCTAGTGTCCTACATGATCATGGTACAACTAGTCTAAGGGCAAAAACCTAAATTTCTCACATACGACTCTACCTCCTAAGTCTCCCCCTTTAGTATCATCGCGAATCCTTCGAAAAACATTCCTAACGGAAACTTCATTTGTGAAGAAGTGAGAGAATGTGAAGACGAAGACTGTTCACACGATCCATCTCGATATTCAACATAATCACGAACTTTGAGGTTTCTAACCTTACGCTATATTACATCTCGATCATACTAAACTCTCTGTCCCCTAGTATTAACTGATCATGCCTCCATACCGTCTGATGAAACTCGTCTTAATCCAGACAATCCCTATCAATACGACCTCTAGAAATGTGATGGTAATAGTCACGCACAAGCTCTTCATCCAAGTCACATCGGCATATCCTCGAATGACCTAATGATTGCCAGCCCCTAGTGCCAGTCGAATCAGAGAATCATCTCCAACTTGGCTCTATAATCTCCTCCGCTCTAACAATCGGATATGTGACGATCGGGTCGATAACATACCTCAAACGTGTCTCTAGCTCTGGTTGTCTGCTCATACTCCTCTGTCGTAATCACTGTACATCCTAGGGTCAAATCTCAACATGATCCTCTAAATCATCCCCATCACACAATAATTTTATTTTTTATATAAAAATAAATAAAACCCCCCAACTCCATATCAACCAAGTTATAGGATCAATCTCGGTATCTCCTCTATGCTAGCTCCAGTTGAATATGAATTCTGAACTCTTACAAGGTGGTTAGTGATCAGCATGGGTAGGAGCTAATGATAAGACTGTTCACGCGATCCTTCTCGATATCCAACATAGCACGAACCTTGAGGTTTTCTAACCTCAAGCTCTCAATCCTCTCGACCATCCCAGCACTCTCTGATGAATCTCCTGCTGATGACTCTGATGTAGTCGGTGGATATAAAGTAGATAATGGAGTAGCACACCAACGACGAAATGCCTTACTACGTCACGGCGCTCTCCTCAAAAGGTAACCCAATCTAGGTGATACAACTCTAGTTGAAGATCCAAAATGAGCATGATTTGGTGCATCCAAATTCTAAGAATAAACTGGAGAAGAACCTATAGGTGAACTAGAAGAAGATGGGCGGTGGTCAAGAACGAGGTGATACATGCCTTAAGGCTAATTTGCGAGCTGGTAAAGGTCCAACGCTCTTCCTCATGGTCATAGCACTCCGTGGCCCATTAAGGTGAGTACGGTAAGGTCGACCTGAAGGAATAGCCTCCCCGGGTCAGATCAGAATAGCTGCTGTCGACGAGTCCTAGGTGGGGCAGTAATAGGAGCAATAGGGAAATCAGATGGTGATGATGAACGCGCTGCTGCCCTGCTACTCCATCGAGCAACGATAGTAACATAACAGTCCTGTGATGGTGGTCCATCAGAAGAATCAGAAGCCTCAGGGGAATCAGTGTATAAGAAAGGTGAAGTAGCTGGTAACGGGGTAATGTACTCTGGAGAATCCATCTCATTAAGTGAATCAAAATCAGAATCCGAATAGGGAACCAAGCCACATAATCCAGTGGGTGAAGCGACAAGAGTCGTCTCAACTACAAGAGCGGCAGATGAAATAACAGGAGCAATAGCAGGAGTCTCTGGAGCAATCACAAAAGTAGCAGGAATAACAGTAGGAATATCACCAAAAAGAATAACCCAAGAGGGTGGTGATCCCACACTCTTATCTGAAGAATCAGAAGAAATACCAATAGCTGAAGCTGCCATAGTCTGCACAAGCAAAAGTTTATATAAATCTCCTTTATATGAAACCATGCAAGGCATAAAGAAATGACGGAAATGAATGGCAAGGTAAATATGGCAATATATAATAGCCTCAGGTATATATAGAAATCTTA
>BQNB010119656.1:0-20775 GCA_026074375.1 Tanacetum coccineum
AGCAATGACCAAACCGTCATGGATCAATGCAATGCAAGAATAAATTCATGAATTTGAAAGGATACAAGTTTTGGAATTGGTGCCATGTCCAGACAAAGTCAAGTTGATCAAACTAAAATGGATTTACAAGGTTAAGACTGACGAATTTGGCGGGGTACTAAAGAATAAGGCAAGACTAGTTGCTCAGGGATTCAGGCAAGAGGAGGGTATCAATTTTGAGGAATCATTTGCACCGGTTGCATGAATAGAGGCCATCCGTATTTTGTAGCAAATGTAGCCAACAAGAATATGACGATTTTCCAAATGGACGTCAAAATGGCATTCTTAAATGGCGAGCTTAAAGAAGAGGTCTACATTTCTCAACCAGAAGGATTTGTTGATCAGGACCACCCATCGCATGTGTATAAGCTTAAAAAGGCTCTTTACAGTCTCAAACAAGCACCACGTGCATGGTACGACTTGCTGTCAAGTTTCCTCATTTCACAACATTTCTCCAAAGGTGTAGTGGATCCAACACTCTTCACATGGAAAGCAGGAAACAACTTATTACTGGTACAAATTTATGTTAACGATATAATTTTTGCATCCACTAATACTGCTATGTGTAATGAGTTTGCTAATCTGATGACCACTAAGTTCAAGATGTCGATGATGGGGCAGATGTCATTCTTTTTAGGAATACAAATTTCTTAAAGTCCCAGAGGCATCTTCCTAAACCAGTCAAAATATGCTTCTGAAATAATTAAAAAATATGGTATGCTAACTAGTGATTCTGTAGACACACCCATGGTAGAAAAGAGTAAACTGGATGAAGATCTACAGGGGATACCAGTTGATGCTACACTTTACCATGGCATGATTGGATCCCTCATGTATCTGACATCTAGTAGACCAGACCTTATTTATACAGTCTGCTTATGTGGCCGGTATCAGGCAAAGCCTACCAGAAAGTACTTAAATGCGGTTAAACGGATCTTTCGATACCTAAAGGGAACCATTAACATTGGTCTCTGGTACTCGAAGGATACCGGTATGTCTCTAACAGCATATGCAGATGCAGATCGCGCGGGGTGTCAGGACACTAGACGCAGTACATCAGAAAGTGCTCAATTCTTAGGTGATAAACTTGTTAGCTGGTCTTCCAAGAAGCAAAAGAGCACTGCAATCTCAAGTACAGAGGCGAAATATATTACCTTATCTGGGTGTTGTGCTCAAATCCTATGGATGCGTTCACACCTAACAGATTATGGTTTTCAGTTCAATAAGATTCATCTGTACTACGACAACAAAAGTGGAATTGCTCTATGCTGCAACAACGTTCAACATTCAAGAGCCAAGCACATCGATGTACGCTACCATTTTATAAAAGAGCGGGTGGAGAATGAAATTGTGGAACTCTACTTTGTTCGGACAGAATATTAACTGGCTGACATCTTTACCAAACCCTTGCCAAGAGAAAGATTCAACTTCTTGATCGAAAAGCTCGGTATGAGAAGCATGTCTCCAGAAACGCTAAAACGTCTGTCAGAGGTAGAGGACAAGTAAAGGTGGTTACTCGCGGTATATCATGTATCATATGTACATAAAAAAACATAAAAACTCAAAAATATTTTTCTTTTAAATAAATTTTTCAAAAACAAAATTAAAAATTAAAAAATCAGAAAAATATAAAAATATGTATCTCTGGCATGTCTTCTAAAATCGATAACATTTACGGCCTTAGAAATGTCATTTAATAATGATACGAGGCTATAAATGAAGTTCGAGCAGAAGTTCAAAAGTTTAAAACATGCCAAAAATGGCTTGCTGCTATTTCCGATAGTAACCTGGTCATCATCTTAAAGGCAAGTATTTTAAAAAGAAAACTTGACCTCTCAACGGTAATTTATTCTCGGGCATGGTCTACTTTATGATCATGCAAAGGCTTGTGATTACTTTGCATCACAACCCGTGCTTCTTATATTCCATAAGTGTACGTGTCAGTGCGCTTATGTGTTAAAATAAGAGAAGTCTTATTTTCTATGGTGTTGTTTTCAAAAATAAAACATTTAAATACGAAAGTCATCTGAAAATCATTTTCAAAGACATTTGACCACTCAAAAAACGACTACAGCTCTTTTAATAGTAAACGGGTCATTGTTTGAGGAGGAGAAAATATCAAATATCTTCTTCATAAAATCAGTTTGTGATAAAGGAAAAAGATTTTAAACAATAACGGGTTAACAATTAAAGGGGAGTTCATTAGGTTTAGCTTATGTGAGCCTTAATTATTATGTGTCTATGCTCGTAGGGATTTAAATGCAAAAATAAGTTGCTAAGTGTGGTAGTTAAAACATTAGGGACTAAATGTGCTAATTATGAAACTATATTATGCCTTAGGTAACTTGTTTATACAAAATGCATATGGTCTAGAACTTCGGGGGGCATTTGTGTCAAACTTTCAAAGTTTTCACACAAACACCCCCACCCACCCCGTCTCTTCTCAGTCAACACACACATACAAAAACACACTTTGAAACCTTTATTTCCCTCTCTTCATAACTTTACTCGAATCCTTCAAGATCACCATCTCTAACCATTTTCAATCTTAAGGTAAAACTAAAATTGTGTCCTTTACATCCTAATGTGTTCATGATCAAAAGGAATTGATCAATTTCAGTCACTAGAGGTCGAAAGCCCTAAAACATGATTTAGGGTTTATCGAATCAAAAGTGGGCCAAAGTTGAAATTTATTGAGGGGTTTTAATTCTCATAGGATATAGATGACTCGGTTGTAACAGTTTTTGATAGGGTTATACATAGTTTAGGTTCTTGATGTTTCTTGTATTTGAAATTTTGAAAAATGGGTAGAAATAGGAAAAGTTGTTGGGTTTGTGTTTAGAATGTGTTAAAACTCTTTCTTGTATGCATTAGAGCCTTTAAACACTATTGTTAAACATTAATAAACTTTGTGTATGTGTTTTATGTGAATTCGTGTTCTTTTTTAGCTTTGTGGCAAATATTGTGGTTAATCCTTGCTTAAAATGGTTCAAATGTTGTTTAAGGATGCTATGATACTTATTTAAGTGAATTGTGATGCCTAAAACACAAAATGTATAAACTGTAAAATCAGAGGTGAATTATGAATGCATGAAGGAGGCGAATTAATTCCTCCTTCAGGAGGCGAATTAGTTTCCCCTTTTAGGAGGCGAATTAGTAATTTCCCTCTAGGTGGCGAATTAGTAGTTTCTCTTAAGGAGGCGAATTAGTAGTTTCTCTTAAGGAGGCGAATTAGTAGTTTCCCTCTAGGAGGTGTATTAGTAGTTTCTCTTAAGGAGGCTAATTAGTAGTTTCCCTTTAGGAGGCGAATTAGTAGTTTCTCTTAAGGAGGCGAATTAGTAGTTTCTCTTAAGGAGGCAAATTAGTAGTTTCTCTTAAGGAGGCGAATTAGTAGTTTCTCTTAAGGAGGTAAATTAGTAGTTGCTCTTAAGGAGGCTAATTAACTGTTTTTCTTAAGGAGGTGAATTAATTTATTTAAGGAGGGGAATTAGTCTTTTTGCTTTAAGAGGCAAATTAAAATATTGTTTAGGTAGCTAATTAAAATTGGTTAATTGTGCAATCTAGACAATGTTTGATAAATGCCTGCCTGTCGTTAATCAAGAATGCCATATAGCGTCATATATATAAACTTGGTTATATATAAACTGTATTGGCAAACTCTTAGCAGAATCATGTCTTCCAAAGCTCAACAAATTAAACTAGACAATCCCCTTGTTGCTACTGAGAACCGTCGTGTCATTGGCAAATGCAACATGAGGATCAAACCAGGAAGAAACTACTTATCAAGTTGTGTTGGATGCCCTTTATCTTACTAGATGCTATATCGATTATGGGCTACTATCACCAAACATAAATCATCATATCGATTCAAGATTGACAACAATAAGTTTTCTGTGAATGTTAAAGTGTTCAGAGATATTCTCAACATATGTCTATGGATTTCGGGTAAAGAATTTAATGAACCACCATCTAAAGAGGAAGCATTATCATTCATTTGAGAACTTGGTCATTCTGAATAGATCGAGTACATTACTGATGTAATTGTTGATCATCTACACCAACCATAGAGAACCTTTGCATCAATCATCAACAAATGTCTCTGTGGAAAGGTATCTAGTCTTGATAAGATTTTACTTTCAAGAGTTTAAATCCTATGAGGAATGTACTACAAGAAGAATCTGGACTTTCTTGCTTTAATCTGGGAGGACTTGGCTTACCATATTGATAAAATGGATTCTAAGAAACAAGACAAGATGTTCTATCCTAGATTCACAAAGATCATCATTTATTACTTCCTTAAAAAAATAAGTCCATCTTCAACCTTTCTTGCTGCCGCGGCTGAATGGAGCAAAAACAAGGCCATGTGCTTCTCAAATTTGACCAAGGATTGGTCTAAGCAGGTGAATAAGCTGCTTCAAGGGTTCTAGAAGACTTATATGAAAGTTATTTGCACATGGGATTGGTTTAAAATGGGTTAAAATTGAGCAAAAAGGGGGTTGCGGGTCGTTTTTGGCTCATCAAGGTTTTCAAAGAGTCCTTTCCAAGGTACATTGGTTTATAATATTAATGATATATTAACTAGGTTTTAAGGTCTGGTATTAAAGTAAAATAGCAAAGATTAGCAATTGGGTTTGTTTAAAACAGTAGAATTGAAGAAACAGGTCACTGTGTTTAAATAGGGCTTGTTTAGGGTTTCTTGACTTTCTCTTGGCTTATATTTTGCATACTCTGAATTAAGAATGATGGAATACATATCCTAGGCTTATATAAAGTCTTATAAATGATGTTTGGTCATTTGTTTAAGTTAAAATTGGGTTGAAATTGAGAAAAAGGGGTCAAAAGATAATTAGGGCAAAATTAGGGTTTTCTGGATTCCGTTTTAAGGTTTTCTAGGCTTTATGATTTCTTACACATTGCCAAGTTAAATGATAGATAATGATTTGTAAACATCATTTTATGATATTACAATAGCCCTTGGTTGTTTATTTGGGATTAGAATGGTTTAAAACGAGTAAAACAGGTTAAATGAACCAATTAGGTACATTTAGGGTTTCTAGGATATGTTTTACGTATTAGTGAGATAAAATGATGAAGTAATGATGAAATAATGATTGAATATGATTGATATGATTGTAAAATAAGTTATTACAACTTATTTGAGTGTTGGTTTGGGTTTACAATGGATAAAAGCCAAGAAACAGGTCATGGTTTAGAAACTAGCTCGGTTTTAGGGTTTAGGGTTTTAATTAGGGTTTTGAGTGTAAAAAGATGTATGAAAGCTTATGAATAGAATATTATAGTGTTTTACATCTTGTATAATGATGTATTAGCTTGTACATAAGTGGGTGGATGACGAGAAGTTAGAATGAGAACGAAGGTAAAACAGCTATTTTAGAGATCAAGCTAATAGAAAAACGACTTGTACATTGAACTTTAGAGATTGTGCTTTGATTTAAAGAGAATTAATATTTTCAGATGATATGTTCTATTTACTATGTATATATGCTTTAGTACTTTTGTGCATTCACATTAGGGGTTACCCTTTCTTGAATTAGGTTTAGTCAATCTGATAATGCTTAAGGTTTAAAGCCCGATTTTTGTATGATGTTGCAAAAAATGGAAAAATCCTTTTTTTTTTTATTTAGGAATATATACCTTTTAATAATGCTATTATGGAAATTGACTTGATATGTTATGTGTTTTGCTATGTACAAATATGAAAGATAGAATTGCATAGCTAGGTTGTCCGAGTGTACCGTTAACTTTATTTATGCAGTTATATTGCATATTAGATATAATGTAAAGTCAATGTAATGTAATAGAAAGCGAAAAATTTCCCTGAAAAGGTGAGTACTATATAACTGATAGAATTGTATCATCTAACTTAATAGATGGATATTTACATTTATGAAAATTATGGTTGTTATAGTCTCTTAACCCACAAGAAATCTCATCCCGAGATTTAATTGAACTTGAAGTGATGAATAAAAAATAGATGAGGATATTTGGCACACTTTCGTCTTCACATCCCAGGAACTTCTGTCCTCTTTTAAGTTCCACGCACTTTGACTATAGGAATACCGACATCCGCGTTGAGTTGCTTGATCTCACAGTCCATAACTTCTACTGGTTCTTCTACAAAGTTGAGCTTGTCGTCGAGTTGAAGTTCTTTTATGTGGAATAACGAGAGATTCGTAACGGATAAGCACTTCTTGAGATTAGAAACGTGGTAAAAGTATTGTGGATACTACAAGCTCTTCAGAAGCTTTATTTTTATGCCACCCCGACCCAATTCATTCAAGAATTTTAATGGTCCTATGTACAGTATATTAAGCTTTCCTCTCGTTTCCGAATCCAAAGATACCCATGCTAGGTGATACTTTTCAAACATAACACGATCGCCAACTGAAATTCTAAAAGGCTTTCCTCGCCTTATACATTGGCATAACATCTTCTCTTTTGGTCGATCACTTGCCAGCTTGTATGCGTTGATGAATTTTGTAGATCTTTTTCAGTAGTTTTCTTGAATTATTTCTGGTCCCGGTAAGTTGAGAATCTCCAACTTCGGCCCAGCAAACAGGTGATCTACACTTTCCTTCCATAAAGTGCTCGAAACGGTGCAGCCTTGAATACTGCATGATAACTTGTTGTTGTATAACGAAAATTCTACCAATGGTAATGATTATCCCATCCTTTCCGAAATCAATGACACAACTCGTACAAGTCTTCGAGTGTTTGGATGGATCTTTCACTTTGTAAGAAGGAAAATTGTCCATCTTTTCAGAGGTATGCTGGTACTACAGAGCGCGAGCGGGTGAGGGGTGGGGGGGGGGGGGTGAGCGGGGGGGCGGATAAACAATTTGCAATGATGGCCAGAAATTGATGGACATGAATATGACATCATCACGATAGCACATCATTGGCAAAACGGACATGGTCGGGGGGGGGGGAGTTTCTATTTATATTTGATTATAATCTCGTAATGGGGGGATGGGGGGGGGGGCGCGAGGGAGGAGGGGGGGGCGGATATGGGGGTAATAGAGGGGGTATGGGGAGTGAAAAGAGGGGGGGGGGGGGCTGGGGGATTGTTTGGTAGTTTTTGAAGGCGAACGATCGACAATAACCCAGAATGGCATCATGTCCTATTGAGGTTTTGGGTAAGCTTTGTGACAAATCCATTGTTATCCTTTCCCATTTCCCACATAGGAATTCCGGGTTTGTACCAATAACAAGATGGCTTTTGACATTCTGCTTTAACTCTAGAACATGTTAAATACTTGCCAACATATTCAGCGATGATTGCCTTCATGTTAGGCCTCCAATAGAGTTTCTTTATATCATGGTACAATCTAATCCAGTACCCACTCAGAGAACCCCTGGTGAATAGAAGATTTGCATTTATGAGACTCCATAGCATGATTAATCTCTTCAAACCGCCAAAAAGTGGTAAAACCAGCATAGCTTTCGTTTTTGATACAACGATTTCCATCATCAGGAGAAATACGAATTTCAAATGATTTGTGTCCATTCCTCTAAGGTTTTTCCCTTTTGAAATTTTCTTCTTTTGTTTTGATAGCTTCAATTTGGCTTCGATAAATTTGAGATGGTAATTTGTGGATAAACGTTAAGATAATGCTCGAACTTGAAGAGGTTTGATTCATTTCTTTTGACTTAATGCATCTGCCGACAAAAAGAACATTGCCTTTCCGGGAAGGATAATCAAAATTTTCACCAACATAATCTGCCGAGTTAATTCTAACCACATCCCGACGTTGCCTCATATTCAATTCCTTTATTGACGAAGAATATGTTTTAAGGCTCTTCTTGTGATCAGTGAAAACTGTACAACAACCTTCTACGTATAGATAGTGTCCGTCCAGATTTTAAGAGCAATATTAACTGCTCCTAGCTACAAGACGGTGAGTAGTATATTTTTCTTCATGAGGTTATGAGTTGTCGAGATAGACCTAAGCGAAAGACTTTTCTCAATGTTGCAATTATTACAACGACCTAACCCTTGAAAGAATTAGCAATCCAGTAACGACCAAAAATTATCGTTTCCTCCTCGGTAAAAAGCCTAAGATGGGTTCAACGACGAGAGTTTTTGTTTAAGGCGTTGAAAATGCTAATTTCTTGTTCTTCACTCCAGACATAATTCTGTTCATTCTGGATTAATTAGTTCAAAGGCTTTTGCAATCTTTGAAAAAACCTTCGATAAATTCTTCTGATAATAAAAATAGCCAAAACGAGTCCCCTAATAATTGACGCACTCTGTGGGAGAATTGGAGATACGTCTAATTCATAACAGATTTGATATCCGGCAGGGTCAACATGAAGTCCCCTTGATAATCGATGAGGAAGACCAAGAAATAGCAACTCGAAAAAAAACGATATAGTATCCATAAATCGCGCACATCTTAGAGTAGAACTTGGCATACAATTGCATCTTTTTTTTTCCGGAGTAATTCTCAATTATTATTCCAGAAATACTTTACAAGTTCTTCTTCATTGCGAAATAGATAAAATATCAACGATGAACTCAATTACAAACTTATCCAGATAAGGTTTAACAAACAAAACACATTCATAGATCCATTGAATAAAAATCCAATAATATAGCAGGTGCATTTGTTAAACCAAATGGCATGACTTGAAATTCATAGTGTCCGTATCTCGTTCTGAAAGCAGTCTTATGAATAATCTTCTTCCCCTTACTCTCAGTTTGATGATAACCTAAACCTTAATCGATTTATGAGTAAACGCATGAACCTTGAAGTTGATCGAATAAGTCATCGATCCTGGGCAATGGGTAACGATTCATTATAGTAAGTTTATTCAAAAAAACCCTCTCGGTAACCGATACACATTTCTATAAAGATCCCGACCTTATCTTTTAAAACAAATACGACGAAGGAGATCCCCAGGCGATGTACGTTGGTCCGAGAATGAAGCCTTCGATCCTCGATTCTTCGTTAGTTCTTGAAGTTGTTAGAATAACACCATGCCATTTGAATAACAACCTAACTCTCTAACACCTGCATTTCTGAAGGAGCTAATCTATAAGTGTACGAGCCTTAGTGTTGCTCCGGGGATTAAGTCAATTTTTGAAATTCTAACCTGGCGAAACGGGAGGATACCAGGTAGATCATCCACAGGAAGACATCATGGGAATTCTTTGACATACGGGAATGTCGTCGAGTCTCTCTCGTACTGCTTCTTCTCCATAACTTGGATCATAAAAACTTGACAACCTCCTGGGATAATAGACTATTGGTTTTTATACATGATATGGAGATTTATTCGATTTTTACTAACCGATCACACTCGAATGATTAGAGTATCACCATTGATAGGGAATGTGACAACTTTCTCGTTACAGGAAATTTTGGCACGATAATTTGGAATAACCAGTCCTTACCATGACTACCCAAAACTACAAATTTAAAATTGCCAGGAGATCGATATCAAAAGGTTGATTAGCAAAGTTAGAGTACAACCTTAATAAAATTTGTTTGTGCTTACTAAGTTTCCGTCAGCCATTTCGATATTATAAAAGGTATCTATTGTAATAGACGGAATATTTAGCATAGAGGCAAGCGATAAGGATATAAAACTTCTATCAGCTCCGAAATCAAATAATACCCTGACTAAATGCTGATTTAGGAGAAACATACCCGTAACGACGTTTGGGTCTTGTTGGGCATTCTTATCTCTCAGCATGTAGGCTCTTCCTTGGGGCATTTAATGTATTGGGTGCTTTGCCAATAAAGACACAACGATTTGTAATAATAAAGCCAAACACCTAACAAACAACCAATAAGATAATATATTTTTTTTTTTTTTTTATTTATTTTATTTTTTTTTTTTTTATTTTTTCCTTTTTTTTTTTTTTTTTTTTTTTTTATTTTTTTTTTTTTTTTTTTTATTTTTTTTTTCTTCTCCCATCTCACAGCATTCCAACTTATAACTCTGTTCAACTAATTAGATAAGTATTTGATATAACTTCCGGGAACAGGCTAGGCTTTTAAATTTTCTGGGAGGGCGGGGGGGGGGGTGGGTGGGGGGGGGGGGGGGGGTTTCGGCGGAAGCAGTTCCTTTCCCCTTCAACAAAAATTGAAAATAAGAGCGACCCACCCACAAACCAATATATATGTAAACCACATTGTTGCTAATTAAAAAAAAAATGAAAAAAAAATTACAAAATTAGAGATGGTATATGCCAAAAAACAATTACTCAAGGTCCCCGCGAATTGTGGTAAATTAGGCACTTATGGGAGCAATCTATTAGCCAAAATCACAACGAAAATTTCCAATATACTACATGTCCGGTTAGCATCCTTAATGACTTTTCTATTCTGTTCTGCTATGAGGCAAAGCAAACAAATAAATGAAGGGCCAGCGTGAAGCGTTGGTTGAAAAAATGACTACGTCCTCCTCTTCCGAAACCCACATCATCAACGTCCCCCGGCATACCTACCAAATTCTTCTGAAAGGAGTAACAGCATTAGGACTCTAAAACCATTATCTTTTTGCCCTTGCGGGTTTTGTTGTCGCGATTATAGTAACGATTGTTTGGTGTATGCGGTAGTAGTAGTTATCTGCGGGAGCTGTTGTGAAGTTTCTTCTGTCATCACACTTTCTTTTTGTTGTCTACTTCTCACGATACTTAGCATTTGGAGCATGCTTCTTACATGATCCATTAGCCATTGGGGGCTAAGTTAAAAGCTCCATTTAAAGTATGAGGTTTATAGGCAGTAACATTTTTTCCTTTAAAAAAAAAAAAAAAAAAATTAAAAAATAAAAAAAAAAAAAAAAAATTAAAAAGAAAATAATAAAAGCTCGAAGTGTAGACCTCCGATAAAAAGCTATCCAAGAGTATAATTTTCGTTGTTTGGCACCAGAAGTTTGAACATAGAACCGTTAAATTCTTGAACCATCAAACAAAAGGTTTAAAAAATCATTTTCCCTTTACAATCAATTGAAAAGTTCTTATTCCCGCCTTCTTTCTATCAGAATCTCAATTCCGGGGACAAAACTTGTTTCGTCAGAATCCTTTTTAAAAAAACTCAGTCTATGGTGATTTGAATTGGCTTGCCACTATTTTTCCCTATCTAGCTAGGCATATGCATTCCACCAGGATAAGAAAAAGGCAATCGTCAGATAAATTCCCAGTAGCAACTGATTACTTTGTTTACCCCTCCCCCACCCCTTCCCTCCATCCGGCACAACAGCTATGAAGAACACTGATTCAGTTCTTTAAAACCAACGACAATAAGACATACGAGCTCCTTTCCGTACCATTTATAAAGTAGAAAAGGTAGACAGCAAATGAATCTCTTAAGAAGTTTCCCGTTTCTCACTGCACGGAAGTACCCAAGTAGGGACCGGATTTTCCTGTTGGAATTACTAGCCCATGCCATTTCTGCATCTAGAGTCTTTTAAATAGCCGAGGTGACATTATTAGCTACTAACTTTATAATGTCATCTGGAGTCATTGCCGGTTCTTCTGTTGTAGATGCTCTTTATTTGAGGCAATACAACCAAAAAAGAAAACACGGTGAATAAGAAAGATAGTAGAAGATTGCTCAAAATTTTTATAAAGAGAAATAACCAGTATTTAAAAAAACCTTTAAGCATATTTAACAATAAAGAAAAAGAAGCTTTAGAATAAAGGTTATGGATAATGAATAAATATGAATGATCGTAATATAGATGAATGATGGATGAAGGAAATGATGAATAAACAATATGGGATGAATGATTAGATTGGCAATGAAAGCAAGAAAAACAACAAGGTATCGAAAAACGGCAAATTATCCTTTATATTATAACAAAACTTTAGCCCTTTTTATCTGTACATATCAATATTTGACAAGTGTTTTTATTTAAGCCACACATCCCGTGGCCTAGGTATAAAGCTAAAGACTGAATTTAAAACCTAGAAACTAGAAACAAGATGACACTGAATGCGGTTCAGGCTTCATGGAGTTTCTTTATATATCTTCTTGGTGACGAAGTTTCCATATCAATTGATGACTTCTCAAAACCGCGATTTCTGTACGAGCTAAGGAGATCTTATGGTTGGATCCTATTTGCTTTCTTCGGAGTTTTAAAGGTTATCTGAGTATGAGCTTTCCTGGAGTTCTGCTGCTAAGGACTGATAAAAATCACTTGATGATTATTGTTCCATACCGAGACCTTCGATGCCGATTTCAAATCTGTCAAAACGATCATGAGGGATTTCATCTAAATCACATTGGATACCCCAAAAAATTGCTCATAACACTTCATGACGTGTGATAGCTTGATTTCCGAGAATTTTCCACCAATTACACAAGAGCTTGAGTTGGGATGGGAAGATGGAGATAACTCATTTGTGAAAGAAGTCCCTTCTGGGAGCAAGAATCTTGATATTTAGGGTGTATGATAAATGGAGACGGAAATGGTACTTTTTCAATAAGAAGCTTGAAAGACTTTCATTTACGGATCATCGGGAAATAACCAGAAAGGGACGATTAAGTTAGCGGACAAATCCAAATGAATTGGAAGCACAGAGTAAGTTTACCCTGGAGAGTGTCCGGTGATATAAACCGTAGACACCGGGTAAACATAGTTTGGGAAATATGGAAGAAAAGACATTCCCTCACAATTACAGTAGTATGGTCAGAGGAAACCAACGTCTGCTTAACAACCGCAGTAAAATAACATAATTTAAATTATTTAGGTAATATAATAGTTATGTAAACATATCAAACATTCGGAGAAATAGGCAGGCACGGAGGACTTTCTGGATGGAAAAAGAAAAGTAGTTATAGTTAAGGTTTAACCTTGTTCTCAATAAACGATTGGCTCTGATACCAAATCTGTAACACCCCCATTTTTACATATAGCAGCGGAAGCTAATCTGGGGTATTACTTCAAGGGTACAACAGCCATAATCATAGAAAACGAATCAAAAAGAGTCATTTATGAAAATAAGTTATCATTCATTATTTCTTCAGAGTATTTTACAAACAAGAGGTTCCCAAAATCTATACACTAAAGTTTGAATGATAACGGTTTTTCCATCGTCATGTCCTCAAGCCACTCCGTGCCATTAGTTCCCTGAGATAAAACATGCTAAAAATCAACAACAAAGTTGAGTGAATCCATAGGGTTTAAGTAAAATATCATTACAATGTAAATGCGAAATTTGGGTTACGTAATAACACCCAGTATTGAAAACAAACTTAATATTGCCATTAGCTCATGATTCCTGATGCCTAATGGTTAAATGATACTAACGCCCCTCTGCGGGCCCTTATGCCAATATACTCTTGCAGTGACTTCTAATGAAGTGAAATTGTTTTACACGTATCGGGTAACACCAACGGGGAGTACCAGCCCAATAGATCTATTCACATCATTCGCGTGCTTACTACGAGAGTAATATTAACGGATTCATGATTATGGGGTACTTAAAGGCAAAGCATTTACATAGCAATATAAATTAGAAGTAAGGCATGTAGAAAAAATAGCATTCCCATGTTTAACGCATTAATCCCCCTCGCGGGTTTATAAAAAGATTGAAATCGAAGGCTATAATAAAAACCACCAGAACATTATATGTAATAGAAAGTCAAATGTATAGGGAATGAAAGTTAACGGCTTCAAACACGACAATCACAAGACAACCTTGTTAATATATGGGCAAGTCCTTAAGTTGTGATTGTAATATATAATTTTTGATATCGATGTTGGTTTTTGAAATAAAAATTATTATAACACCGTTCGGAACGCTATTCGATTGCCATCATCGTATCCGAAGTCATTAGTAAACGATTGAGGAGCTAGGGCAACTTTAAATCGGTAAACCCAACACTCATTAGAACGTAATACCAAATGAAGACTCGTTAATAATGAAGCTCCCTAGTATTATGTGGTAATATATGGATCTTGGATCATGATTTATTGGAAATTACATCGATGATGAATGATAAAAGGATTAGAACATAAGCAGTTTTTAAGCATATTATCAAATATCTGGAAAAATGTTAATCATCAAGCGTTATTAAAGTTATGTCTGGTAATTTTTTGAATGTGTTTTTAATACTATATTCAAAATGTACATTTTTAATAGACCTGGGTTGGAAAATTGCAATTAGCCCCCTGAGGGTTTGCATATTACGATTTTGTCCTTCAACTTTTATTAATATACCCAAGTAAACTTGTACAATTAAAAAAGTGAACATAATAAGATCCCCTATAGTTATAACTTTGATAAAATGACACTTTTAGTCCTTTTAGTTATAAGTTTCTAAAATTTACGATATATACCCCTTGCATGGATTATAATTACAAAACATGTCCAAATTGCCATGCAAGCTTAATTTAACATTTCAATAGTCATTTATAAGTTATAATAAACTAAAATATGAAGTTTTAACATAACACAAGTTTAATTTAAACGATTTGTTAAGCTAAAAAGTAAAACGGGTCAAATGAGGGTTTTAAAATGAAAACGCGCGGGTTTTTAAGGACAAAAACCTGAATGAGTTTATCAAAGTACTTATTATAACATTATAAAAGCTTTAGTAGGATAAGGTTATAAACAAAATTTTACAAGTAACCCACAGATTTAAGTAAAAACAAGAAATTAGGGTTTCGGGTGTATGGTTTCGGATCAAAAAGGCATAACACTTAGGTTTTTGAGATCAAATCTTTATATTATGATTTTGCAATATCATTTTAACATTAATAAAGTTAAAATGAGCATAATATAAGCTAAGAACCTTGTTTGAGCTTATCGCTATGGAAACGGGTCAGAATCAGGACTTTCGGCTTTGTACGGCTAGAGTAACGACTCCCTGGGCCTTCGTTTCTTGGTTTCATTTTGCTCCCTTTCCCTATACTTGAGAACTTCTTAAGATCTAAATAGAATTCATATTGAGCAAGGAGTTGCACTATAAAGTTATAGAGGAGAAGTGGGGGATGAAGAAGAATGAACACATAAGGCCCCTATTTATACCCATTTGAAGGTATAATGATAAGCAAGGTTATATATGGTAATGACACATAGAGGTCTAGTTAGGGAGGTGTAAATAAAGCTAGAAAATGAAGTGTGAAGGTCCCAGGAAAGTAGCATTGATGTGTTGTTAACCTTTCTTGCTGTCGCGGCTGAATGGAGCAAAAACAAGGCCATGTGCTTCTCAAATTTGACCAAGGATTGGTCTAAGTAGGTGCATAAGCTGCTTGAAGGTTTCTAGAAGACTTATATGAAAGTTATTTGCACATGGGATGGTTTAAAATGGGTTAAAATTGAGCAAAAAGGGGTGCGGGTCTGTTTTAGGCAGCAACAATGGTTTCAAGAGTCTTTCCAATGTACATTGTGTTTATAATGATTAAGGATAGATGAAATAGGTTGTTAAGGTCTGGTATTAAAGTAATTAGCAAAGATTAGCAATTGGTTTGGGTTAAAACGAGTAGAATTGAAGAAACGAGGTCACGGGTTCAAATAGGGCTTGTTTAGGGTTTTCTTGACTTTCTTGGCTTATATTTTGCATACAGCTTGATAAAGAAAGAATGGAATACAAAAACCTAGACCTATAAAAAGTATTATCAATGAAGATAATGGATCGTTGGTTTGAAGTTAAAATGGTTAAAATTAAGAAAACGGATCAAAATGATACTTAGGGCATAATTAGAGTTTTCTGGATTCGTTAAGGTTTTTTTCAGGTCTTTGATATCTTTCACATGCCAAGTTATGATAGATAATGATTTGTAAACTCATTTTAAGAGATATACAAAGGCCCTTGGTTGGTTTATTTTGGATTAAATGGTTTAAAACGATTAAATATGGGTTAAATAGAGAGCCATAGGATACAATTAAGGGGTTCTAGGATAAGTTTTACGTACAATGAAAGTAAAATGATGAAGTCATGAAGAAAATAATGAATGACTAGATTTGATATACTGTAAAATAATTTATTAAAACTTATTTGAGTGTTGGTTGGGTTTACAAAATGATAAAAGACAAGAAACAGGTCATGGTTTAGAAACTAGCTCGTTTTAGGGTTTTATGTTTTGTGAAATAGGGTTTTGAGTGTAAAAAGATGTAAGAAAGCTTAATAATAGAATATAAGGCTTGTACATCTTGGATAATGAGTGTATAGGCCTTGTACACAAGTTGGTGGTGAAGAAACTTAAATGAAAACGGAGTAAAACGGCTATTTACAGTACTGATCGGACAGCCTTAATGACTTGTACATTGAACTTTTAGAGATTTGTGATTTGATTTAAAGAGATTAAATATTTCAGATGAGATGTTATATTACATGTACTATCACATTAGAAGCTTGTCTTTCACTTTAGGGGTTAACCCATTCAATGAGATAATGGTTTAGGGCATCTATAAATGGGTTTAAAGCCCTTTTGATATTATGTTGCAAATGGTAACCTTTTAGAAACAATGTAACCATGTAATAATGAATATATATATAGACTAGATCTGTTATGAATGTTTTTTTGACATATATGAAAGAAGGATTGCCATAACGTAGGTTGTCCGAGTCTGTTAACTTGAGATATGCAGGTTATAATGCATATTATAGATATTGGCAAAGAAATTTAAAGTAATCCACGAAAAATTTCTCTGAAAAAAGGGTGAGTTCATATATAACTGATATGATTAATACATCATCTAACTAATAGAATGGATATTGACAATTTATGAAAATTGTGGGTTGTTATACAAACAATGACAACAACTCTTTAAATAGAAAACGGGTCATTATTTAAGGGGGAGAATATGTCATCAAATAATCTTTTAAAACAGTATTTTAAAATAAGTCACAGAATAAACGGATAATGTTTTGGATAATGACGGATAACATTTTTAAGGGAAGTTAATTTATATTAACTACAGAGGGCTTAGAAGTATGTTGTTTTTCAAACTTTAGAACTTATTACAATTTAAGACTTAGTTGATCTCCGGAATAGATTAAGCTTATCATTCTTCGAACACGATCTACAAGTATATTAATTACTAGGTTTTGCTGATTCCGATGTATCGAAACCAGCAAGGTGAAGGAATAGATTACAAGAATAGATAATGATATAATTATGTGATGCAGAATTCATACACTATTCTCATTTTAGTCTTCCGAAAAGATAAAAGTCATCACGGCAGATAAAATCAGTGTTTAACTTGTTACTTTCGGGTGCACTATTTCAACTACATAGGGAAGAGATATATTGTGATTTCAAGTATGCATCATTTAATTTACTAGGGGGGAAGTGTTGTAAGAAGATTTAATTCTAATCTTGAAAGAATGTCACTATTCAATACATGCATCCTCAAATGGTTAAATCATAAGCTTATTTCAAAAGGGATAGATTTTAGTTGACAAAAGAGGTACAAACATAGTTGATAAGTATGATGATTTCCTTAATTTAGTCAGTTAGTTCTGCAGAAAAGAAATGAGTAACATTAGGGGACTTAGATATGACATTAGTGTTTCATTTTGACTACTTATCGATGGAAATTAATGTTGACATCGTGGGACATTAATTGACTTTGTGTGTTACAATTTTATATCATCACTATCCTTGAAAGAGAATGCGCTCATCTCGGGACATAATTTGAACTTTGGTGTTGCGTAATCAAATACTTGAAAGGTTAATTGTGTACTCATGAGATCTAGGCCTTTATAACATCAAGACTGCTTGATACGCTTGCAAGAAAATTTTGAATCTACTCAAGAAAGGATTGTTGATTTAGGGGGAAGCTAAGACAACTTCTTAAGAGAGACTACGGGGAAGACCTACGGCTGCTACAAAGAACCATATGATTCTTTCATATGATGTTCTCATCATTCAGGTCAAACCTCAAACATAATAATTTGTGAATATGTGAATAAATAGTTGTAGACTAATATTAGGCAAATATCATGTTTGAGTACGAATTTTCAAAAAATTCTTAGTATATTCAATTTTTATCGTAATAAAAGATACTCAAACGACCAATAAATCCCTTAGATAAATTAAGGGGGGGGGGACATTAAAAATATTTCCTAATACGGCTTGTTAATAATTGGACATTTATATATATTCCCCTGAAAGAAGATACATTTGAATCAATTAATACCAAAATATCAGAGATGTAATATTTTTTGATAAGGGAGAAAAATGTGATTAAAATATCATGGGCTAAAGATGGTATTTTAAGCACTCTAGTGCAAAGCTTCACCCTTCATGTGCAAAACATATTTTCGAATAGAAATGCACATTTTGAGGGGGAGAATTTTGATGGTTTAAGGCTGAGAATAATGCCTGAAAGACCGACCATTTTTGTAATTACTATGGAGTTATAAGGTTGTTAAGGATTAGGTATCACCGTTCCTACAACCAGCCAGAAGCGGAAGGATCTACCAGGGACATTTTCCACAATTAGCGTAGAAGTCCTAGTATGATAAAAAAGGAGTAAAAGTGAGAATAAGGGAAAAGGTCGACATTAGATGGAGCTAGTACTGACACAAACCCAACAAGGTATAGTCATGAGTCCGGTAAAGCACTGATAGGGGTTGAAGAATTAAAAGAAAAAGTTTAAGATAAAATTTCTAACAATCTCCCCCTAAGGGAAGTCACTCCAATTTACAAAAACTTAAGCTCTACATTTTATGAATGTCTTTAATCTTTAGCTTGTAGTCTTGTTATCTTGATCTTTATTTTGTGAATCTTTATGTAGCAAACTTTAGACTTCTAGGCTTTAGCTTGTATCTTTATCTTGACTTATCTATGATCTTGAGCTTCTTGAGATCATCAGCCAAGCATAATCTCTTTTCACCATCTTGTAATCTTTACCTTTTTGTGATCTTGTGACTTCTCGACCGACATGCTCATACTGTTCTTAATGTTGAAAGCGTGTGTAACTATCTTTCTTGAAATTCTTTAACTTTAACACTTTGTCACTTTATGAAGGACGCGCGATATCACTATAATACTTTGTCACTTCAAGAAAGACGTACGGTATCAGAGTAGCGGAAGTCTTGAAACATGTGCTTGAGCTTTCATGATGTCTTTACATATGTTGGTCGAGTATGAGCATGTGGTATTGACTTTGACTTGTCATCGGATAACTGCTGCCACCGTCAGGAAATCTGCATGAATAGGTTAGTGATAAACAACATATATGGATAAAAGTGGCTTTGTCACTTTGTCAAATACGGTTGTAACAACCACGATTCCCCGTTAATCAGTATAAATATGGCCTGTGATCAGTTAGAATTATGAAGAATCTCCTTGATAGGGTTTTGCAGCTGCACTAGCCGTTCTTATTACCGGAGCGTCTCAAAGCAGACAACACGGTAAGAGTGAACCGATAAGTTACTATCTTCCCGATTAAGTTGTCAATTTCAGCTTTTCTATGCCTAAATACCCTTGTGAGGCTTCCCATGGACATAAGATTGAAAACTGATTTAGGAAAATTAGTCGGTGTGTTAAGATGCAAACGGTTTTTATAACACACCAACAATTTTATCTTTTTCAAAATTCATTCGTCAATTCATAAGCTGGACCGAATCGATATCCGGTATCACAAGTTCGATCCTTGTAGGATCTCACAAGTTACCTACCACATAGCTTGTTTGATGTTGGCCCCGGAAGGATTTCCATCGTCATTATGAGTACTTTAGTATCACTCTGATGTTTTGGCAATATCACAAAGATAATGCATAGGACTCTTGATATATTTCTTATTTTCACATTGTGTGAATTAGCAAGCATATTTTGGATAAGTGTCCTAATAAGATTTATGGATGATCTCTTTTATAGCTCTAGACTCGATAGTGCACATTTGATTTTAGTAA
Source organism: Tanacetum coccineum (assembly GCA_026074375.1). Taxonomy (NCBI): domain Eukaryota; kingdom Viridiplantae; phylum Streptophyta; class Magnoliopsida; order Asterales; family Asteraceae; genus Tanacetum; species Tanacetum coccineum. Next base: position 19,884 of record BQNB010119656.1, read on the forward strand.
TCAGAGGCTGGAGCATACTGCCACCTTTTCAATACTAACTAGCTCAGAGTGAGAAAGTTAATAGAAATATGTTTAATCTCCGTGAGAAATGAAACAAGAGTATTTTAAGAGACCTTGAGTAGCTGGGAAGGGTTATGCATTGCGTCACTGGGTCCATGACGACTATCTTCAATACCAGATAACAGCTTAGTGTTTCTGATAGTTTATGTATTAACCCAGTTTCTGCGTAAGTGTAAGGAGGGCTTCTTTCTTTTCACCCTTTATCTTAACTTTTCTTTTTAATTCTTCAACCCCTTCAATGCTTACCAAGAATTCATCACTTACACCTTGTTGGGCTTAAACAAGTGTCAGCTCTATCTTTGTCCGCATTATTCCCTTTCTCACTTTATTCCTTTTTTCATCATACCTAAGGACTTCTATTCTAACTAATTGAATGTCTCTGGGTAGATCCCTCCAGTTCTGGCTGGATCATGGGAACGAATACCTAATCCTAACCACCTTATAACTCTTTAATTATAGACATGGTCGGTCTTTTGGTATTGTTCTCATCCTTAAAACCATTTGTAATGCTCCTCCTCAACATGTGCATCGATATTCAAAAATGTTTAGCACATGATGGGTGAAACTTAACCTTGAGTTCTTAAAATCATATCTTTAACCATATATTTTAATCATATTTTCTTCTCTTATTAAAAATTTCAAATCTCTTGATATTTTGGATATCAATTGATTCAAATATAAATGCTTTCAGGGAAAAAAATGTCCACTTATTAACAAGCCGTATTAGGAACATTTTTAATGCTCCCCCTTAATTTATGAGGGTCTTATATATATATATATATATATATATATATATATATATATATATATATATATATATATATATATATAT
>BQNB010119657.1:0-20775 GCA_026074375.1 Tanacetum coccineum
TCAAGTCTTCAGAGGAGATGGCAGTTCCAAGAATTATAAAGTTTTGAGTGAGATGCTTGAAGACTTTGATAGACAAGATGTAGAGGAGCTGTACAGATTAGTCAAAGAAATGTATAGTGCTTCAAGACCTGAAGGATATGATTTTTATGGTATTCACATTTTACTGATGCAGAATGGTATAGCCATACATATGCTGACAGAGAAGAAATATCCTCTAAGTCAAGAGATGATTTCCAAGATGTTAAGTACATAAAAGATTGGAGGTTGATCATGAGAGTTCACAGGCTTTTGAACTTCTAAGGTTTATATGATCTCAAGTGAAAAAGTAGAAGAGTGTTTAAAAGAATCATCATCAGAAGACAAGAAGATTTAATCCAGAAGAAACTTGGGATTTGAAGATAAATCACAAGTTTAGGGGAGGATTGTTGGGAATAAATCTTCACAAGAGTTAATACTGCCAAGGTATAACTAACAGTACTAATGGAGTTAGTACTGCCAGTACATACTTAGTACTGCCAGAGTTAGTTAATACTGCTAGAAGAAAGATTAATACTGCTGATGGTCAAAGCTGCTGACTTGGAGATAAGGATGCATGGAGATAAATAAGGAATGTATATCTTTTATATTTTAGGAAGATTTATATATGATTATAATTGATAGTTATCTTGTAAAGGACTCCTTGTGGTGTATAAAAGGAGATCCTAGGTTAAGGTTTAACATACGCATACACATACGCATACATAGAAAAATACATCTTAGAGAAAGATTGTAATAGCTTCAAGGTTTGTAACCCTAGTACTATCAAGAGTACTCGTATTATCAATAATATTGAAGCAGTTTGTGATATATTCATTGTTGGTACTATTTCATTGCTATATACTTCTAGAGTATCAAAGTGTAGATTCCGCATACACTTTGATATCGAAACAAAGTCTCAACTATTGTTATTTTGGATTAATCCAAGGTAACAAACTCTTTACTACGTAAAGAATCGATCAAGGCGTGTGATTAACAAGATACCAATTATTGAGTTTGAATAACTCCTTAGATCATTGTAAGCTCAGGTTGTTTAGACCTTATCTAGGATAATGATAACAATGAACATAAAGTATATGCATAGCGGAAATAGCATAAGAACATTTATATCATAACAAGGTTTTTCATTCATTATCTTTCACTATTAGCCCCAATTCTACACGATCAACTGTAGAACGGTTATCTACAAACTAACAGGGATCAAAGATCCTTAAGGCTAAACCAACCAAACCATCTAGGCATTCACATGCCTAGACACACACATACCTTTTCTATACGTCTACCTCTTGTACACACACTTAAACTACACGCCTGATATATCTTTATATAATAGAGATATCTAGGTTTACAAAGGATAAGAACAAATAAGATTAGGAAACTATAAATCAGCATTAAATACTATTTGACTAATCTTCAATCAGCATTAATGTTGATCTTTATCTTTTAGCTGATCTTTATCTTATACTTGAATGAGGAGATCTTCTAGGAAATCTTCAAAATCTTCCATCTCTTGAAGAATTCCAGCTTTGCGTTTGAGTCCTTTTGTTTAATTCTTTTATTCACTTTGTCTCATCAAATCTATAATTCCCAACAATCTTCCCCTATTTGATGATGACAAAACAAACAAAGTCGTGTATGAACTTCATCATAAAGCCTAAGCTTCCCTTGAAGTTGAGATGTAATCATCTCCCTAAATGAAACAAAACTTCCAAGCTTCCCCTCAATCATATATCCTTTGTATCATGCCACCACATATAATAAGCTGCAAATCATAACTCTATAATCTTCTCCCCTTTTTTGTAATCATCCAATAGGAGTCTTCAGTAGATAAGCAACATGTAAACACGTCCCCTCAAGTGGTGCATAAAGATGGTTAAACATTTTAACATTAAGCTTCCCCTGAAACCCATATGTTTACCATCTCTTAAATCTCGAACTATCTAGGCTCTATGTAGTGATCACTGATGAAGAAAATCTAAGTATAACGAACTTGATGTAGAAGTAGAATAACCCAAACTTGTTTAAATCTCAAACTCATTATAGCTCTATGTAGTGATCACTGATTAAATAATAACTAAGTAAAACGAATTGAATGAAAGAAGTAGAATCTCCCAAACTTGTGTCTTATGTATTGCACTATCCATGTGACGTCGAACTCATACCAAGACCAAAATATTAGTAGATCGCAATCTCTTGACAAAATCCTCATCTATATGAGACACTGAGCACTACAACATAACTCCTTAAAGCATAGCAAAATGTGAGCATTAGCACCTAAGAAAATCACACACCTTTGCTAGATTTGTCAAGTCTTCGTCAACACCATTGTAAGCACGAACAAGTTATCTATAAAATCAATGTCATGCTATAAACATGACTTTAAGATATGATAAGACACGCACCTGTGAAACCCAACTACAACATCAAATAAGCAATAATCAACTGTCTTCGTAATCACCTCTTCAAATAATCTCCAGAACGAGCCATAAAATCAATAATAATAAACTGAATAAAATTCAGTTCTATTCGAGATCTAATTTTCTTCTTTGTCCAATATCGTAGACAACTAGCAGTGGAAACTGCTAACTAGCAGTGGAAACTGCTAACTAGCAGTGGAAACTGCTAACTAGCAGTGGAAACCAAGCTGTTTCATTCAAGCAGTATTAAGTGTAAATGAGCCGTATTAACTTTGAAGTCCAAGCATTATTAACCATAACAAAGATACTATTAACCTGATGCAACTCTGACTCCATAAAAGCCTAATAAATCATATAATCTCGAATAATTGCAACCTGCTGCTGTAACATCCATCAGACCTAAAATTTTTGACCATATTAGGGTTTAATGAAAAACCCTAGTTTTCACCATCTCGATAATAATCAATAAGACTCCTTATGAATATTTTAATGGAAGAGCCCCTGCTATATGGTTCTTAAGACCATTTGGGTGTCATGTCATGATTCTTAATACCTTGGACCACTTAGGCAAGTTTGATGCTAAGGGAGATGAAGGTTTCTTTGTAGGATACTCCCTAAATAGCAAAGCTTTCAGGGTGTATAACAAGAGAACCAAACACATAGAGGAAAACTTGCATATAAATTTCCTAGAAAGTAAAGTCATTGATAAAGCAGGTGGTCCAAACTGGTTGTTTGATATTGAATCCCTAACCAAGTCTATGAATTATAAACCAGTTGTTGGTGCAGGAACATCTTCTTCTAACATTTCAGGTACAAAAGAAGATGTAAAGCAAGCTGAGAAGGAAAAAAGGATCTCCTCTAAGTTCATTAGCTCTTCCAAATTGTTTTCAAGAGGCTCTATCGATAAACTACAAAGTGATGCTGCAAAGAAAAGTGGTGGAATTCTTATTGATTCACCTCAAAAGGAACAAGAAGAGGTTCATACGGATAAAGATGTTTCTAAATAGGTTAAACATGAAGTGAATGAAGAAGTTCCTGAAAGCAGTGGAATCTCTTTTCCCACTGCTAGTTCAAAAGATTCATCTAAGCTTACTTCAACCCCAACAGTGGAAATTGTTGTTCCCACTGTTAGTACACATGTTCCCACTGCTAGTGAAAATATCTTTACTATTGATCCATCTGAGCCTCCTTCAACACCAATAGTGGAAACTATAATTCCCACTGTTAGTACACCTGTTCTAACTGTTATCAAATCTAGGGGAGGATTGAGATACTCACAGCCACCATCTATATCCAATGTTGTTTCACTGAGAACAGAGTGAATGATTTCTTTGGAGATTCAACTCCCTGCAACTAGACTGAATGAATGGAAGCTGACTAAGCAATATGAGACACAATTTAAGTTAAGTCTAACCCCCACTCTCAGGATTCATAAAGATCATCCAAAGAATTAGATAATTGGTCCTGTTTGATAACTTTTAGTTTTAACGCAGACATAAGTCTAATAAGATGAATGAACAAAGCTTTCTAGCCACAATTCATCAAAAGACTGATCCTGATCTCCTACAGTTATGTTTATTTTTAGCCTTTCTATCTCAAGAAGAACCTAAAAAGATCTCTGAACCTCTTAAAGATTCAAGATGGGTAGAAGCAATGCAAGAGGAGCTCCTACAGTTTCAGATTCAGAATGTTTGGGGTTTGGTTGACTGTCCAAAAGGGGTGAGACCTATTGGGACAAAATGGGTTCTTAAAAAACAAAAAGATAAAGGGGAAAATACATTAGAAACAAAGCCAGACTGGTGGCTCAAGGACATACTCAGGAAGAGGTATTGATTATGAAGAAGTCTTTGCACCTGTTGCAAAGGAATTGAGGCTATTAAGGTTAATTATAGCCATGCTTCCTATATGGGTTTTACAGTATATCCAATGGACGTTAAAAGTGGCATTCCAATATGCACTATTGATGATGAGAGTATTGTGATGCAGCCTTCTGGTTTTCAAGATCCTTAGTTTCCACACAAAGTTCTATAAGTGGTCAATGCTATGTATGACTCACCAAGCACCTAGAGAGCCAGGTATGGTACATTTGTCCAAGTATTTTAATAACGGGCTTTTAAAGAGGTACTATAGATCAGACTTTGTTTATCAGAAGCCCAAAGGAGAGTTCTGCCTAGTACAAGTGTAAGTGGATGACTTTATATGTAGTCATCCAATCCAAAGCTGGGCGATGAAAGAATTTGAGGCTCTCATGCATGACAAATCCAATGAGTGCTAAGGGTGAACTCATTTTCTTCCTAGGGTCTCCAATGTTTAAAAAGAAAGATGGAAATATTCCTCTCTCAAGATAAGTATGTTGGGATAATTGCTAAAAAGTATGGGTTCTCATACCTCAGGTCAGCAAACACTCCCATGGATAGAGAGAATCCTTAGGGAAAAGATAGAACTGGTAAAGATGTGGATCTTCATTTGTATAGATCCATGATTGGATCTTTAATGTATCTTACTGCATCAAGACCAAATATTATGTTTGCTGCATGTGCATGTGTTAGACATCAAGTGACACCCAAAGAATGCCATCCTCATGCAGTTAATAGAATCTTTAGGTACCTAAAAGGACATCCTAAGTTAGGACTTTGGTATCCTAAAGAGTCTCCCTTTGACTTAGTGGCATATTCAGACAGTGATTATGGTGGTGCTAGTCAAGATAGGATGTCCACCACTAGAGGATGTCAATTTTTGGGAAGAAGGTTAATCTCTTGGCAATGTAAGAAGCAGACCAATGTTCCACGTTCCCACAACCAAGGGCAGATTAATGTTTTGCAGCTTCAAGTGGATATAGGCAATTCTTTGGATACAAAATCAGCTTCTATGACATGGGTATAGATTTCATGCACACTAAGTAATATAATATTTGATAATAACAATTCAATTTGTATAGTCAAATATCAATACATTGATACAAAAGGCAGACTCAAGTCAGTAATGGCTTGGGTCCCCAAAGAGAACTAATTCTCTCTTTATTTGTGCAGGGCAAACCATTGGATAATATAGATGATAATGTAGCAGACCTTTTAACAAAAGCCTTTGATGTGGGGAGATTCCAGTACTTAGTTGTAAGTATTGGAATGCTTGACCCCTAATATGTCTATCTCATGATTTTTGTAAAGTTTTGTATAGGATTTGCACTGCTATTAGATCAATAAGTGTTTATACTGCTAAAGTAAAATGCAACTGTTAGTCATTTTTCCACTGTTAGGTTTTCCACTGTCAGTGTAAATGTTCCCACTGTTAGGTTACATTTCCACTATTAGTGTTTTTCTTGGTTTTGGACTAACAATTGCAGAATGAGCAAGTCATGAAAAGATCCATATGCTATCATCAATGGAGTCAAGGGTGGAATCACATCATAAGTTGTATATCTGTAAGATCAATTTCTCTTGGGTTGGGGTTAAGGAACCTCTAGGATTAGGGTATTCATAGAATACTCATGGTCAGTCCTAGACTGTCCCCACTAGTGAATGGAGGTTAAAATACTTGCTTAAGTTTTTTAACTTTTGAGGCACTATAGTATGAGACCTCATTCATGGGTTATACACAAATTTGGTCTACAAGAGTTGCTCATATGTCTCTCCAAGCGTTCTTAGTGAGCATGAGGTGTGCTGTGGCATTTGGGTGTGTAATTATTGGATAAAGGACTTGTATTGCCAAGACATTTGACCTAGAATAGACGTGGTAGGGTGGTGCCTCAGGGAAAATTTTCAATGGGTTAAACAGGGATACAATGGTAAATATGTGTATCAATTTTCTTCATGGGTCAAATAGCGAGCAAAGGACTCATGAATTCATGCATGTCTCTCTTGCTTTTGCAAGTGTGTATGTATGGATAGGGTAGGCTTACTTTTGATTATTGAAGTTAAGTTGATACCCTTAGGAATATTTCCCACTGTTAGACCACAAAGTTCCCACTGCTAGACTTAGTTCCCACTGTTTGATTTTTTTTCCCACTGACAATATAGCCGTTGGCACTGTTGGGCTCAAAAGTTTGTTGCATTAATTAAATAGTCGTTGAGATTTTTTTTAGGCTGCTTATCTTATTATATAACTTCTTAATATAGAGTTTCAAGATAGTTCTATTCTTTTAAGTGCCTATATAATCTCGATTATCTTGTTTCAACTCTATCATAATCCTTTTAAGTGCCTATATAATCTCAATTCAAGTCGCCCACAGTACCAACACCTCTAATAATCCTTAACCCAGAACCCTCATCATGACTAAACTTGCTTTTTGTGATTACCACAACATGGTGGCAATTTTGGAGAAAATAGAGCATAACACTGATTTCCATCAGATAGTGGACTTCCTTCAAGCTTCTCACATCAGGTATGCTTTGACGGTTAGTCCCACTGTTTATGTTTCACACATCCGACAGTTTTGGTCCACTGCTAGGATCGAAACAGCGGATGGAGAAACTAATATTCTTGCTAAAATCAATGGCAAGCAAAGGACTATCTCTGAATCATCAATTAGGAGGCATCTCAAACTGAATGATGAGGAAGGGATTAGTACTTTGCCTGACAATGAACTTTTTGAAAACCTTTCTCACAACTGATGGTGTACAATATTTGCCAAATCAAAGATTTTTTTTTCTTTTCAAAAGTTTAATTTTACTTGTCAATATGGAAGTTTCTGATTCATTACCCATTAATAACACATTATATACAGAGTTAGATCCAAAAAGTACTCTAGAAGTTTTAATAATTAATAAAAAATGAGATTTAAGCAGTAGTAATAATATTTGCTCTTCTCTTCTTGCTACTTTTTTGCTACTAGCTCTTGTATGCCTTTTATGTTTTTTTTATGCTTGTCCTTTTGGTGTCATTGCTTTTTGCCTTATTGAGCCCTTTTGTTTCCTTTTGACGTTGTTCTAGGGATCATAGCTATGATTGTCATACCGATTTGGTAGGCGGTGATTTGCTTTGTGTTGAGTGGAGGTTTTCGGGGTTTGTGTAATGTTTATTGGTTGGGTTTTGTTTCTTGGCGTAGTTGAGAGGGGTTGGTAGAAGGTTTTTTATTAAGGGTGTTCATGGGAGGTTGGGGGTTAGAGTAGTAATGTTTGTCTTGCTCTATTCAGGGGCGGGTGGTGGGTTTGTTAGTAGATGCCTCTGTTTGTTGGGTTCTGCTTTAATGAATGCCTGATGACTGCTGTGTGTGAGTTTGGGGGGTTTATGGATGTGACTTATTTACATAACCTTTTATTGGGGGGGGGGTAACTTCTTAGTTATCCTGGTTGAGCTAATAATGCTAAAACTAAATAACTAACGTCGCTACTTACTTACTTTTCTACGACTCTTCTAGTGATAGTAACTTAGTTGTGATGAGACATGCCATTTTTTGTGTGGGCCTTGCTTTTTTGTTTTGTGAGTTCTTAATATTCGCGTTCTATTGTGATATGTTTTTTTTATTTTTTTTTTTCAATAAATAAATACCACCTAATCCCGTTAACCACCCCATTGGAACCCATTTCACACATAAAATGAATATAAATAACATATTGGCAACCTGTCACTCAACATACAACGAATTCACCTTCCCAAACAATCAACCAAAAAAAACTCCCAAACCTACCCCCAACCAACCTCCCCATAGATAAACCAACACGCCCCAAAGGCCAACAACAACCCACCATACCTAACTCATGATCTACAGCCCCTCCACCACAACTCTATCACATGCCTCGCAATCAAGACATCATTTAATATTCAACACTATTTAAACGCTCACTACACTATATCCAACCTTATGAATCTGCCAAACATAAACAATTTGAAAACCCTCAACTAATAAATCTCCATATACCTAGCGCTACCACCTAAGACCACACTTGCTAACAACAGAACGCCACCACCACCCAACCATATCGCTAGTCTCACCACAGCACCTCCACCAAAAACCTAACACCCTACAAACCCCCCAAACCACACCCACCCAAACATGCTGCTCCCTACCCCATCCCCTGCCATAAATACACCAAACAACCCTCTCACCTACAGCCATCCCACAACCCCAACACCCCCCCCAACCACCCACCATCAACAAACAACCCCCCCACCCCATACCCCCCCACCACCCCCAACAACACCCACATAACCTCCACCAACACACAAACCCCAACCCTATAAACACCATACACCCAACGGCGCCCCCTAGAACCTACCAACCACAACCTCCCTCAAGACTCCCCAGGCTCCACACCCCTCCCCCAAACCCCCCCAAACCCCCCTTTCGCTTACAACTTATGCCCAAACAACCCTTTAAGCTAATTTGCCCTCCCACCCTCAATCCTATAAAGGTTTGGCCTCTTTATTAAAATTACATTATAATTAAAAAACACACTAATTTCTGATCCTCCAGTCCTACCCTACAAAATGCCACACCAACAACACCAACCTCCCCCCCCTAAAACCCAACATCCCCAAACACACAACACACACCCACCGATCTAACAACCCAACCTACCCCCCTACACACTTAAAAAACCCATTGTATTCGCTGCTATAATGCTAAACCAATCCTATTTCCCCCCCACAAAATCATGTAATACACCCGTCGGCCGCGAAACAAATTAAAACCAAACACCAAAAACACCCCTCCACCACCCCAAACCCCGCACCCAAACCCAAACCCTCCCCGCAACACCATCCAAAAGCAAAAAACCTAAAACCCCCTAACTCGCTCACACCCTCACTCACCCTAAGAGCCCTGAACCCTCACAAACCCCAAAATCTATAACTCTGCACCCACCCGCCAACCCACATATCGACTCACACAAAAAACCCCCCCCAATACACCCATTTCATAATCAAGCACAAACCCTAACACAACTAAAAACTATACACCCCCAACACCCCCTCCCACCCAAAACCCCCCCCCACAACCCAACCCCCAATCAACACAAGACACAAACTCCCAAACCACCCCAACCCCCCCAACCCCCTCCTCGCACCCAAATACAACAAGCCGACAACCAGCAAAACCACCAACCACCAACCCCCACCCCCATCCTTGAAACCCGTCACCCCCATGCCAATCACCCAACCCCACCTAAAATCCCCCTCAGAAAACCCAGCTAAGCTCTCCTGCTCCAATAGTAGAAATCTCCACCATAGACATACATTCTATACCCATACTAACCCCACATGCTACCACATCATAAATAACAATTACATTGTAAAATAAATATAACCCGACAAAACTTCCACATAACTTTAAAACAAAACACCCACCTATCCCACCTAACAACACCCTTCGACCTTCCCACCCCAACCCCACACCACCAACATAGAACCACTCCAAACCCTAACCAAACTAACCGCAGCTCAGCCTACCAAAAACGCTAGAACCTCATATTGCTAAAACAAACACCGTGCACCCCCAAACACTCCCACCACCCCAACAATCCCCCAACCCCCCCCCCCACCACCACAAACACCCCCCACAATACCCGCCCCCCCACCAAAAAATAACCATACAAAAGCAGCTTACAACCCCCCAACCAAAAACACCACCCCAAACACCCAATCACTCCAAATATACACCTTCCTCCAAAAACCGCCCATAGCTAAAACACACAATTAGCTTATACCTAACCAAACACCCATCCACCCCCACACCCAAAAACCACCCCCAACCCCAAAACCCCAACCCACATCCAAACCTCAACATGCTACCAAACCCAAACCAACCAAACCCCCCACCCCCCCCCACCCACCAAAAGCAGAAAAAACAACCCCCCCCAAACCCCCCAACAACCCAGAACCAACGCCCACTCCACCACATACAATCAACCGCGCCCACACACCCATCAACCCAAATTACGCCAATCATCCCCACACACATTACAACCACAAAATAACACCCCTACCCCGCCCCTAACCCTCACCAAGCTACCCAATCAACCTACCAAAATGCACAAAAACAAAAAAACCTAGACAAACCCCAACAAACGACCCCACCCTAATACCCCAACCTAAATGACAACCCCCCCAACACCCCCACAACTACCACCCCCCCCAAGAATAACAACCAACCAATAAACAAAACCTCCCCCGCTAAAACTGTCTAACCTAAGCACTCGCACCTGCACCACTACCCCCCCACAACAACCCACACCCCCCAACCCCCCAACCCCCATCCCCACCCCCCCAAAAGCTAAAAACACAAACACCCCTAGACATCCCCTCTCCGCCTAACCCCCAACACAATGACTACCCCCCACCACAAACTCCCCCCATACCCCATAAACCTCCCAATGCTCCCCAGCCACCCTGCCAGCCTAATGCCAAAACCAACCCCTCCACACCCACCCACCCAACACCCAACAACCCCACCAACCCACCCAACACCCCCAACTACATACAAACAACCAACCCCCCCCCCCCCCCAACCCAACCCATAAAAATTAAATGCTAACTGCTCGCGCCCCAACCGACTACCGACATACCCAAGAACTCCATTCCACAGAGAATCTACATACTATATTTGGACCTCCTAACTAATAACTTCTACTTTGCTCTAATCAAAAATAATAATTATTACAACATTTAAATAAAAACCATTGTTCAACACTAAAGCGACAAACCTCTCAACACCATAATGGAGCCCAAATTAAAACCACCACCACCCACACTAAATTATTAAATCAAACTCCACTGTACATAGACATGTCCTATCATCCATCATAAGGCCCCCCAGCACACAACAAACACAACAAATCTAACCAACCTTCACAACAGCAACACCTACCACAACATCCCCACCCCCAACAACTTGCGCCCAAAGACAGATTCAAAAGTCGGCACTGCAATCCAAGAGCATGTACGCAATAATACTAACTAAACTCATTAAAACACTAACTTATAGGACTCACCCACTGTAAAATGTCATGACTCAGCAACTGCCCTTGACAAGAAAATTAACCTTTTTGAAAGAACATCATGATTTTGGCAAAATATTGTCAACCCAACAGTTGAAAGGTTTTCAACCAGTTGTTTTTCAGGCAAAGTACTAATCCCTTCCTCATCATTCAGTTTGAGATGCCTCCTAATTGATGATTCAGAGATAGTCCTTTGCTTGCCATTGAATTTTATCAAGATATTAAGTTCTCTCCGCTTTTTCAATCCAGCATTGGACCCAAAACCCTGTCAGATTTGTGAAACAAAAACAGTAAGGACCTAACCGGCAAAGCACTACCAGAAGTGAGGAAAAGAAATCATGAATGAAATCCACTATCTGATGGAAATCAGTGTTATGCTCTGTTTTCTCCAAAATTGCCACCATGTTGTGGTAATCACAAAAAGCAAGTTTAGTCATGATGAGGGTTCTGGGTTAAGGATTATTAAGGTGTATGTTACTGTGGGTGACTTTGAAATTGAGATCCATATAGGCACTTAAAAGGATTATGATAGAGTCGAAACAAGAGAATCGAAATTTTAGGATGAGAAAATATTTTTTAGAAGAATAGAACTATCTTGAAACTCTATATTAAGAAGTTATATAATAAGATAAGCAACCTAAAAAAAATCTCAATGACTATTTAATTAATGCAACAAACTTTTGAGCCCAACAGTGCCAACGGCTATATTGTCAGTGGAAAAAAAATCAAACAGTGGGAACTAAAGTCAAGTAGTGTGAACTAGTGGTCTACACAGTAGGGAAAATATTCCTAAGGTATCAACTTAACATTCAATAATCAAAAGTAAGCCTACCCTATCCATACATACACACATGCAAAAGCAAGAGAGACATGCATGAATTCATGAGTCCTTTGCTCGCTGTTTGACCCATGAAGAAAATTAATACACATATTTACCACTGTATCCCTGTTTAACCTATTGAAAATTTTCCCTGAGGCACCACCCTACCACGTCCATTCTAGGTCAAATGTCTTGGCAGTACAAGTCCTTTCTCCAATAATTATACACCCAAATGCCACAGTACACCTCATGCTCACTAAGATCACTTAAGAGACATATGAGCAACTCCTTATGGACCATATGTGGGTAGTGGGGGGGGGGGAGGGGGGGGGGCGGGGGGGGGGGGCCGAGGTGGATGAGGGGGGGTGGGTGGGTCTCTATACCGTGGGGGGTGGCAGCGGGGGGGGGGCGGGGGAGGGGAGGGGGGGGGGAGGGGAGGGGTGTGTGAGGGGGGGGGTGAGAGTGGGGGGAGAGGACGGTAAGGCGAGAGGGTGGAGATTAACCTCCATTCACTAGTGGGACATCTAGGACGACCATAGAGTATTTCTATGAATACCCTAATTCTAGAGGCTACCTTAACCCAAACCAAGAGAAAGTGATCTTACAGATTATACAACTTTTGATGTGATTCACACTTACTCCATTGATGTAGCATAGTGGTCTTTTCATGACTTGCTCATATCTGAATTGTTTAGTCAAAACCAAGAAAAACACTAACAGTGGAAATGTAACCCAACATGGGAAACACTTACACGACATGAAAACCTAAACAGTGGAAAAATGACTAAACATTGCATTTTACTTTAGCAGTATTAACACTTATTATCGAATACATGCAAAATCCTATACAAAACTTTACAAAAATCATGAGATAGACATATTAGGGGTCAAGCATTCCAATACTTACAACTAAGTACTGGAATCTCCCCACATCAAAGGCTTTTGTAAAAGGTCTGCTACATTATCATTTGTATGAATATGATCCACATATATTAGTTCTTTTCAAGCAGTCCTTATAAAATGATGTCGTATCCAATATGTTTTGTTTCTAGAGTGAAAGACATGATTTTTGACTATACAAATTGCACTGTTAATTATCAATATATATCTTAGTGTTCATGAAATTGTACCCATAGTCTAGAAGCTGATTTTGTATCCAAAGAACTTGCCCACATCCACTTGCAGCTACAACATACTCTGCCTCAGTTGTGGAAGTGGCCACAATGGTCTGCTTCTTACATTGCCAAGAGATTAACCTTCTTCCCAAAAACTAACATCCTCCAGTTTGACTTCCTCTCTTGATAGCAACCCACCATAATCACTGTCTGAATAGCTACTAAGTCAAAGGGAGACTCTTTAGGATACCAAATTCCTAACTTAGGATGTCTTTTTAGGTACCTAAAGATTCTCTTAACTGCATGAAGATGGCATTCTTTGGGTGTCACTTGATGTCTAGCACATGCACATACAGCAAACATAATATATGGTCTTGATGCAGTGAATACATTAAAGAGCCAATCATGGACTATACAAATGAAGATCCACATCTTAGCCAGTTCCATCTTGTCCAAGTATCTCTCTATCTATGGAGTGTTGCTGACGCTGAGGGTCTAAGAACCTAAACTTTTTCAGAAAATCACCAAACATACTTACTTCTGAGAGAAGGAATAAGCCTCTTTCCTTTGTAACACTTGTAAACCAGAATAAACTAAGTTCACCATAACACTCATTTTGAATTTGTCATGCATGAAAGCCTCAAATTCTCTGCACAGCTTTGGATTGGATGACCCAAATATAATGTCATCCACATACACTTGTACTAGCAAAAACTCTCCTTTGTGCTTCCTGATAAACAATGTAAAACCTAAAAATCTCAACAAGTGTAAAATTACCAAAATACCCCTAATGCAAGAAAATTTCATAAACGCTTAAATAAAACTCATTTAGATGTTAGAAATTATGAAAATACAACATATGACAATTATGGAATTTATGTAAGATTTAAAATACCTTATGATATACAAGAAAAATAATTAATATTTATATATACATATATATGCCGAAATTAAGTATATTTAATTACTTATACATTACAAATTTAATTAAATAAAATAAGGATAATAACCAAAATAATTTGGCTAATTTTAAAATCAGTTTTAGTCAAATTGAAAGACCCATAAACTCGGCATAATCCCTTTTATAATTTCTTTATGCATTTTCATTTTGATAAACTCTAAAAACAATATCACCGAAAACCCTAAAATACAAAATGGCAGCATAAGAATTTTTCCAGGGGCAGCGATCAAGACGCACACCACAGCTAGGATTGTGGGAAAAATAGTGGGAAGATTTTTTAAGGCTTGGTTCGATTGTGGTATTTGTTTTGGGTTCGAATTAAGCAACCGGGTTCAATAATTCATAAATAATCAAGAATAATCAAAGGTATTTTTTTATCTCAATTTTCATCATATTAATTCGTTCTACGCATGAGAAAAATTATCATGCATGTTATTTTGATTTTATAAATTAAAACATGTTCGAAACCCTAATTTTTAGCTAATTATGAAATCGGCACAAATAATATTTGTACAATTGATTTTATATTTTTCTAAGGTTTTTCATATCACATATAACTCAGATAAATTGTTGGAAAAATTTAGGAAGGATTCGAATAATTATTGGGGATTTATCATTGTTTGCCGATTTCGAATTAAAGGAAAAAGGAAAGAAATAAAATTAGGGTTAGGGTTTTGATAATTTTCAAGGTCATTTATGCAATAGATTGGGAAATAATGTGTTTTTTTGGGGTTTGAAAAATCAAATTAGGGGTTTTGTGATATAATTGATTTACGAATGGATATTTAAAGTATAGAGAATTGTTTTTGTATTTTTGAAACTATGGGGTCTGTTTTAGACATGTTATTATATTTATTATATTCTGTATAAAATAAGTTGGGGGTATAAAATGTCATATTGATATTATTTTGGATTAAAATGGTTAATTACATATAATAAGTAATTAGAAATTAATTAATTAAAATAGAGGGATCCTGAAATTTGTATTTCTGAAAAGTGGAAGTTTGGTTAGTATTTATGTCTAAAGTATGCTTTTGTCATATTTGAATCTATAAGGGCTTGTTTGTAATTATGGATAATTAAAGATATTGGTTTAAACAATTAATAAACAAACAGGCTAAAATATGAAAATGTGTAAATTACAGGTTGACTTGTAAATACATAAAATGGAAGGTATAAAATCTGAATAAAAATGTGAACATTGATATTTACACTTTTAACCTTGAAAATTGTTGATTTTGCATATTAAACCCTAAAATATGGAAAGTTGTCATATTTAACCCTAAACTTGTAAGGTTGGCATATTAAGTCCTTAAGCTATTCAAAATACTTAATAGAATCTCAAATGATGAATATTACTAATTTTGGAAACTTACTAAAAATGGAAAGTTACTAAAAATGGAAAGTTACTAAAAATAGAAAGTATAACTTAAATGAATGGTTTGTAATTCGAAAATTCATCCATCATTTCTTAGGTCGGGTCAAGAGGGAGTGATTTTGATATTCCTGTGGTGTTTTCTTTGGTTATTGCTTTGCTTCGGAATAAGGTACAGATATTCTGACCTTATCGTTAAGGTTTCTCATGACATATTCCTCTCTATCTTTGATTTCTTATGTGATTTGCTACATTTGCTCTGAGCCTTTTATCTTGGTTCTCTTATATGATCTGTTATTATGTTCTATTTGAACCCTGCTATGCTACCCTTGATATTTGAACCTTTGACATTGAACCTTTGCTATGATCCCTTTGAAATGAACTTTGATATGACTTTGCTTTGAACCCTTCAGTTTGAGACCCGAGCCACTATTTGTTTCCTAGCCATGAAGGTAACATGGCCGTGTCATTGATGCACCTTTGGCATGACTCATGTGTGGGTGAGTGATTTCTCACACCGTCCCCCATTTGATATTATATGCGCATTATGAAGATTATTATTTGTTTAAGGGGCGTATGGATGCATCCTAGATTTGTTTTGTATTCGATGGATTATGACATTATGATATTTGGATATTTGGTGACTGATGATTGGGTGCAATCCACGTCTTTCACAACAGACTTTGGAGCTCATGACTCCATGGTCACTTTGATATGATTTGTTTGGGCTTGGTGATTGAACTTAACCTAATTTGATTCTCTGATTCATCTTACCTTACCCTATGATTTGATATTCTGATTTGTCTTACCTTATATTTGTATCCCTTTGATCATGTATTATGATATCCTTTGTACCTTGTATCATATCCTTTGATTTCCGTTATCTTTTGCATTCGATTATATATATCTGTTCACTGGGCTTTGTAAGCTCAGCCGCATTTTCTTTTCCTGCGGCAGGTATCTAAGCTAGGAGATGGGGTTGCTTTTGGGTTATGAGTGCTGAGTGTGGACTACCCTAGAGTTCTTACCTTTGATATACGAATTGTTTCCTTCAAGACATTTGTTATTTCGTTTGGATATGTTTATCCTTTGAGAACTTATGTACCTTAAGTCGTGTTGACTTATTTCCTTTGGTTATTTATTAAGACTTCCGCTGTTTATGCTTGTGTTATGATTATGAATGCTTTTGATGTCACACCATATTTGTAATACTTCTACCCTTTAGGGTCGGGGAGTTACAAAGTCTTTCAAGAATATATATGTACGTCTTCAAAAACAAAATTGCATTTCTTCATCTTCATCACACACCGTCTAAAAAACATACGGGCGCACCACCTAAAAACATATATATGCACGCTTTTCGAGAACATATGTGCAAACCTTCCAAGAACATATGTGCACAGGAAAAATGTATTTGAAGTTTCTTATCAGATTCTTTTGAACATGTGTGCATGCCTTCGAATAACATATGTGTACTTCCAGATTCTCATCAAATTCGCTAGAACATATGTGCACTCCTTCAAAGAACATATATGCACACCTAATAAAAATCATTGTCAAAAGTAAATACTTGTAAAATAAAGCTCAAAATAAAATAACTTTATCATCATTAGAAGCCATGAACAAATTTTGGTGAAATTAACAACAATTATCCCATTAACATAAAAAACAAATACTAATGAAATTCTCGTGAAATTCATTAACGATTATCCCATGAAATTTTGGTCAAATTGACAACAGTTTCTCATAAAAAGTGGGCGTCTATTAACCATGTTTTCTTCAAGATATTATTTGTGGCAAACAAAGACAAACTAAAGAGATTGTTTTTCGTAACAAAAAATATGGGTCACAAAGTAAAATGATTTAAGTATTCTTAACATTAACATAATAAACAACACCACAAACAACAACACAACTGTTATAAACGTGAAAATCACTATTATATAAATAGCACCACGGAACAAATCTTTTAGATTTATAGAACCAAGATCTGGCTATGTTTTTTTTCCAGCAGAAACAAACGGATATTTTTCTCCGGCGGTCAAAAATGGAGAGATGAAGAGTGGTTAGGTATTTTTAGGAGATAAGGAAATAATTTCACAGATTGTGAGTGAGGAGTTCATGTAGGAGAGGTTTTATTTTAATCTCGTTTAAAATTACTTGAATACCCTTATCTGAATTGTTAATAACATATTATTTTTGTTTTATTTATAGAAATGGCACAATGATTTTCATCCGTTGATTGCTTTGATCAAAGGCTTAGAATGGGTTCTCGCAGATAATATGATGCTGAAAATAAAGTTAAACTATATATATATATATATATATATATACACACACACACACACACACATATGGAACAATCAGGAAATGCTTTGGTCAAATACTAAAATGTATAACTTAATTTCAAAGAGGACTAATTATTTCTTGATGATTAACTTAACCACAACAACATGAACACAATGACCATGCTAAACTCCTGCTAGTTGTACCAAAATAGAGGTCAGAGTTAAACAACATAACCAAGAACAAGTTAAATTAAGGATGATGCTCAAGAAAAATAGCATAACAACAGCGAGTAAGAGACAAAGTAAAAGACAACTAATAGTGTTAGTTCCATAACATAAATCATACTGTTTGGGAAATAATCCAAAAACCCAGCCTGTTAAAACTTATCATGAGCCTCAAATCGAAAGCTTAAATTTGGCAAAAACAACAAAGTCATAATTGCCTAATTCTAGAATACTATGAGTGCGTTTAGTTGAAAGAAAACATCCTTGTTTTCTACAAAATGTTATGTACAAAACAAGGAAAATATAGATTGCGCTCAAATCAAAATTCTCCTAACCAATTCTCTACAAAACACAAAACATGTATTTTCTGACTTAACAAGGGAAATTACCACTACCACACAACTGGGCAAATGCTACGAAAATTTGTAACGAAAATTTTCCGTAGCAAATTTGCAACAGGTTTGCAACATATTTGTAACGGATTAGCAAGGACACAAACCCGTTGCATCCGTTGCAAAAAATAAAGTAATTTCTTTTATACTTATTTTTAAATATTACGTTTCAAATCCGTCAAGCTTGTTTGAAATTTGTAATGGAATATTAAAAATATATATATAAGAAACTATTATTGGCTTTCATTGCAAAATCGTTGCAAAATTTTAAATAATTGTTATGGATTTGCAAGAGAATAAATATAATAATTGAATTTTAATTTATTTTTGATAATCCGTTGCAAATTCGTTGCAAATCCATTGCAAAATCGTTAAGGATTTGAAACAAAATACTCAAAGTAAATATAAAAGAATATTATTTGTTTCCGTTGCAAAATCATTGCAAATATTTGTGTGGTTTTTATGGTTTTGCAACAGAAAATGATCTTAATTTAATTTCTATTTATTTTTAATATTTTATTTCAATCGGCTTGCAATTTTAAAATAATCGCTACAGATTTGCAACGGTAACTAATTTAAATTTGTTTTTTGCTTGTTTTTGATATGTTGTCGGTATTTTTGTCGTAAATTTTGAAATAATTGCTACGGTTATGTAACATATACTATTATTATTTTCTTTTTATAATTCAACTCAAAATTTCTATATAATTTGCTATGGATTTGCAACGGATTTGTAAAGTTTAATCATTTCTAACTATTCAGTGTCAATCCATATAGTATTCTATTATGTTGCAGTGAGTTGTACTGTTTTTTATGTGTTGCAATGAGTTTGTGTTATGTATCCGTTGGTTGTTAAGTTATAAATGTTCTAAGAAGCTATATTATAGCTAGTGTATGGGTTGTATCGAGTCGACATCGGTTGAAAATAGGTTGTACTATGTTGCTTGACGTAATGTGGTATGTATTAGTTACATTTAGTGTCTATTTGTTGAAATTGGGTGTATTGTTCTTAATTGTCTAATCGGATAAATTAATCAAAAAAATAAGGAAGATGGCAAGTTAACTTGTATTTTGAATACATGAGAGTGTGATTCTTGTATTGAATATCATCTTGCAAGGAAGTAAAACAAAGGATGTCAAAGAATCTATGTTCTGGAAAAAATAAGGATTATGTATACATTTGCTACATGGCGAAAATATTGAATATGATAACATTTAGTCACGAAACCGTTGGACATTGTACATGTTGCTACTAACACGTATGGAATAAACAATATTGAACTTACCAATACACGTTGGAAGCCATATTATGAACCAATTGATTGTGTACATCCGAGGACTTGTTCCTCGGTTGGGATTGATATCACGTACGAGATTTGGAAATTATCAAAGAAGACATATTTGTAGGACTTGATGTAGATGAGATAGAAGACTTAGGTTGATTTAGAGAAATCAAAAGTGGCCAAGTAAGAACGCATTTCATCTCTAAGTATGGATTCCTCCCCTAAATGTTTCTAGCATGTTAGGTCAACTGGTCAAGTATGTTTACAACTCTGGTTGCTTCAATTGTTGGTGTTAGATTATTGGTCTTTAGCTTCAATATAAGTTTTTTTAATAGCAGAATAAGTGAGTTTGGTTAGTTGCTATAAGTCTTACCATGCAGTAGTAGTTTATTTTCAGTCTTATCCGTTTCATGAGCAGTTTCGCTGCTAAAACTTTTTTCTCAATGCTTAAATGCTAATTGTTGATTTCATGACATACTCGAAATATATTAAGTTGAAGCAAGTACAGTTACATCTCATCTTATCACTACAGCTGTAACACCCCCAAATTGGGTCGCATCGGAATAAGGATATCCGAGGCGTGTTACTTCATAGATCAATAACACAAGATGTATATAGAACGACCAAAAAGTCATTTAAAACTGATACATTGGAATTAACAAAGTATTTGTTACATAAGCCGAAGCTTCACTTGTCCACTTGTTCAAAATACAAAGATTTCTAGCCCATAACAGTTATACAAAATGTAATGTGACAAAATCTTTAATGCATGTTATCCAAATCAAAACCACCAATGTATCCCTGGTATCTCGTGCCTATTGACCACCTGAAAACATTGCTTTAAAACGTCAACAAAAAATGTTGGTGAATTCATAGGTTAGTAAAATATAATATGCAGGACCGCAAGACTTTCCCCGTGATAATGCAACA